>JAJPUD010004526.1:0-116038 GCA_023553655.1 Myrmecobius fasciatus
CCCAATATCCCCTGGAGAGAGTCTCTGACAGCAGGACCTTGGGGTCCCCCTCACCACTGTCCTATCCTACAGGGATCAAGCATCATCAGGATAGCAAGCCTGGGTACAGGCCAAAGCAGAGCCCCCCGGGGTCCAGTTTGGAAGATTTTCATGGGCCAGGTCTAACTGGGCCCACATTTGAACCATGGTCCCTTCTTTCTTCTCTCCTGTTGGGCTGAGATTGCTGGATCCCTGCTGCCTTGTTGTCACCCCAATCTTCTCCTAAGCAAAACTCTCTCGTCCGGCTGATTTCCTTTTACTGCTCTCAGCTTGTGAAGCGAGTTCTCTCCTGGTTTGATTATTGTCTACCCACAGAGTCATTTACTGCCCCTTAGAGACTCAGAGAGACCACCCTGTACCTGCTCTAGCACAGGAGTTAGAGACCCAGTGGCTCTGGATAAGAAAGACCACACACAATGGCAGTCACAGAGCAAGAGAGGATGACCCTCCTAACGTTGTTCTTAGTGTTTTAGGTGTCCGTGTTCAACATCCGTTAGTCTCTTGGTTCCCATAATTCCTCACCCTCCCCGTCTTAACAGCCTCCTACAACTCATTTCCATTAAAGTGGCCTTATATGAAATATTTATGTTCCGTGGAGGGCTGCATTTATTTCTGGGCTGCATGTGAATTACCCTTTAACAAACCAATAATGACGAATTATGAGCAAATTCATGGGAATTGAGGGAGAGGGCTCATGTTGAGTGTATGAATGTCTTTAAAATCTCACTCCTCATCTGGCATGTATGTAAAACAATCATCCTTAAGACCTGTGAATAGCAGAGCATGGGGTCCCAAGCCTGGAAGTGGTAGAAAGTGGTCTGGCCACAGAAGACCACCAACTCAACTGAGTACAGTCACCTAGAAAGTTTTCTTCTACACACATGCACATATGGCTACTTACCCCAACACCTGAGAGGGGGTAGAGAGGAGGGGGGATCAAGGAGGAGGCAGCAAGTAGAAAATACTGTGGTAAGGGGCAGATGGGTCCCAAGAGAGGGGAATGATTACAGGACCTCCAGAATGGTGGCAAAAGGCCAGGCAAGAGAATAGAGGCAATCGTTCCAAGGGGAGTTGTGCTAAGCTTTCGGGGGAGACAAAACTTGTCCCCTGAATGTTGGTGCTTTGTTACAAAGCCCCAGTCTTAATGATAATCTCTTATATTTCTGTATTGCTTTATGGTTTCCAAAGCACATTCCTAGCCATTTTAAAATTGATCATAGATTTAAGATCTTGTGGAAGACCTTAATGATCTTACAACCTAACTCTCTTGTTCCGCAGATGGAGAAATTCAGGCCCAGAAAAGGGAAGTCACTTGGTCCAGGGTAGTAATGGGAAGTTGGGATTTTTAACCCATTAATCTTTGGATTCCAAATCCAGGGTTTATTAAATCTTCATGACAATCTCTGAAGAAGGTAGTTCAGAGGTTATTTCATAATTAAGGAAAATAAACCACAGAAGGGGAAAGTAATTTGCCCAGTAAGTTGACTAGCTTGTAGCAGAGTGAGAATTTCATTCCTGGTGCCCTGGATTCAATGGTATGCTAGTAAATGTTTAACAACAAGCTCTGGGGAAGAAAAATGTACTTACAACACAGTTTTATGTTTAATCTGCTTTATTAACATTTTTCCATTATTTTTTCAAGTTTAGACACTCAAAAAGCCTTGATTTGTAGTATTTGCAAACTTCTGAGGTGTAAATGTTCATGCTGAAAGTTTGGCAGTCAGTTCTTGTGAACTTGTTCAAGCTCACCCCAACACACCCTTGCCTGAGTGCTGGGACAAGGACTTTGGGGAGCAATGTGGTAGGATTGGAATCAATCTGTGTTTGAATTCTGGCTCAACCACTTACTATCTAGGTAATGAGTGACCTAATGAGATCCCTTTCACTCCAAATCTAGCAGCTTTTGATCTTCCCACCACATAAAGCCCCTTCTTAGATTATATCCTTCTTACCTACCATGTATCCTGGGCTGCTTCCAGCTTTGGCTCTCACCCTGTGACTGCAGGGTCTCCTCCCACTGGAGCAGAGATGAGAGAGATCTCCCCAACTTCCCAACACGGAAGGCAGGACAAATAAGAGTTGATGGAGTGAACTCTCTCATCTGGTCGTTTGTTATTATTTGTCTTTCCCAGAAATGGAGCCGAGGCTTGAAGTTGGGAGGAGGAAAGGAAGGAGGGATGGGACAGGCTCAGGCTAGAGAGCTCTGCTCTAAACAAGCATTAGTGTCCTGCAGTGAGACCCTGCCCACAGAATGGCACTAAAGGCTTTTACTGAGAAGAAAAGCATAACAGTCCCTCCGTGACTTTCCCCAGAGATCCCCCCAGCCTGCCCCTATAGGCTGGCTTCCTGCCTCCTTAGGGTTAGATGGGGACTAAGCAGCCCTCCTCCAGGGTCTGTAACTCAGCGGCCAGGATGAGTGTCCTAGTCCTTGCCTGACTCCAGACCTACTGTCCCCTGCCCCCTCTGGGGCTCTGAGGAGGGAAACCTCACAGACCAAGCAGGGGGTCCTGTCTGTTGCTCTGAAGATGGCTCCGAGGTGTTCTCCCACCCCTGCCACCCAAAGAACTTCTGATCCCATATAGTGAGGTCCCTTACAGCCTGGGCGTCCTTGTCTGCTCTCTGAAGCTAGCCTGGCTGGTGCAGACCCCCTGTCTAAACAGTCACTGATCTTCAAAGCCTCACACATATTTTCAGAAACACATTTATTACCCTTAACCTGTATACTCCTTGACACTCATGGTCCCTAAGTGCCTTAAATCTAACATGCTCAAAATAGAATTCATCTGTCTCCACACCTACACTACCCCACTCTCTCCCTAACTTCCCCATTTCTATTCCTCCAGGAACTCAAGTTTGCAACCTCAGAATGATCCTCAATTCTTCTTCCCTCACCCCTAATATGCCATCAATGATCATGTCTTGCTTCTGAATTCAGTATGTCTCTTGCCTCCATCTCCCTTCTCTCTACTCACACCCCTAGTTCAGGCCCTCCCTTCTCACCTCTTGTCCAGACCAATTCTTGATTGGTCTCTCAGATTTTGTATCTCTCCCCTCTCCAATTCATCCTTCCCAGCTGCCAAACTGATATTCCTAGCACACCGGCCAGTCCCCTGCTCTAGAAGCTCCGTTGGCTTCCACTTGCCTCTTGGATCAAATACAAATTTCTCTGTTCAGCCTTTACAGCCCTCGCAACTTGGCCCCAGCCTTTCTAGGCTTACTGAACATTCTTCTTCTTTGCACACGCTATTTCCCAGCCAGACTGGCCTATTTGTTGCTCCCTGTGCATGACATTCCATCTCCTGTCTTTGTGCCTTTCTATCTCCTGTGTCTGGGAAACACTCCCATCTCACCATGTAGTCATTAAAGTCCCTGGCTGTCTGCAAGGCTCACTGCTAATGCCATTTCTTACCCTAGGTGGATCCTGTTGTGCCCAGTTGTTATCTCCAGGTACTAGTGCCCTCCTTCCTCCCAAAATTATTTGTGTCTATTTTCTATCAATTTCTCTGTGCTTTTCTCTCATAAGATGCTACACAGAGCAAGTGCTTAATAAATGCCTTTTCACCTTGATTTTTGTTCATGGCATCAAGTATATGCATCTGTTTAGATAACTATTAGGTACTATTTTCATTTTTTGCCTTTATATTACCAGTGCTAGCACAGTGCCTGGTACACAGTGGGCACCTAATAAATGCTTGTTGAATGACTTCCACCCTACAGTTGAATTCTTTTATATGTTGTCAGCTCTGGTTAGTGTGATTTGTCCTATTAATCACATACTGCTCAGAAGTTAATTATTTAAAAATGTAATGCATGTGGGGGGGGAGTGTGGGGGTGGACATGAATTGAAGCCTCTGCCATGATGATGAATGCTTGGAGATAAGCCTGAGGGGCCACCCATGAAGTTTACATAATGCCCTGTATGTGTAGACAAGTTCTTTGGCTTCTTGTGCATCCAGAGGTTTCTGGTTGTTCCCCATGTACTACTTCCAGTGCTCATTCCTCTATAAGGGAGGTTTATGTCAAATAACTTTGGCCATCGAGCAGCAAGAGAAAACCACTCAGTAGATTTTAAAGAGAACAACAACTACTCTTGAATTTTCTCTTCCCAAAAGGTGGCCTGGGACAGACAAATTTCCTCTGGATTTTCTAAGGAGGCAGGAGGAAGGGTCTTCCTCCCCTCCCTCTCCTCACTTCCAGCTATGGCAGCTATGAATGCGTGATCCCTTACAATGCAGTGAGGGAGTTGGCCAGGGTATCTTGCCTTTTCTTTGTCCCTCTCCCAACTCCCACTGTCCGGACCCCATCAGGGCTACTACTTGAAAAGAGTGACATGATTGCTTATGTTACACGAGAGTGATGGGAATCAACAACTCTAATTCTTTCAGTGAGTGGAAGACCATCAGACCTTACAGTTTGCTTTCCAACCTTGTCCTAAGGTCCTCTGGGTCTGGCTATACTCCCTGTTTCTTTGTACTTTATACCCACCCCATTGCCACACACATGTCCTGTCATCTGAACTTTTCATGTTTCAGAGGAGCCTGCCATCCCCCCTGCAGCAGCACCCTCAGACCTTCTAGTCTTCTTCATTGTCCCTACAGCTGAATTCTTTTTACATGTTCTCAGCTCCCTAAGAGCAGGGACCATCTTCCTTTTTTGATCTTTTATCCCTGGCACTTACAGCAAGTTTTGGCACAGAGTAAGTGCTTAATAAATGCTTTTTTCACTTTTTTTGTTCATGGCATCAAGTGTATGTATCTGCTTAGGTAAGCCTGTAATTAGCCTTCAAACCTCTGACTGTTTCTTCTGTTTTCTGTTGCTTTTTTTGAGCATAGGGGTTCCCAAGACTGATGTTCTAAGTCTTGGAAACATCCTTGTAAGTTTGAAAGGTCAGGTGTTCCTGAGTTCAGAGTCTGGTTGCTGAGCAGAAAGTAACTTCTTCTTCTTCTTCTTTTTTTAAAGCTTTTTATTTGTATAACATATGTATGGGTAGTTCCTCAGTATTGATCTTTGCAAAGCTTTCCGTTCCAAATTTTACCCCCAGTCCCCACCCCTCCTCTAGATGGCAGGAAGTCCACTACATGTTAATTATGTTAAAATACTTGATGAGTTGTTGTGCAAGAAAAGTCCTATTTACAAGAAAAAAAAATCAGAGAAAGAAAACACACTGTAAGCAACCATCAATAAAGAGCATGAAAATGTTATGTTGTGGTCCACATTTCATATCCCTCTCTCTGGGTGTATATGGCTTTCTTCACTGAACAATTGGAACTGGTTTGATACATTTCTTTGTTGCAGAGAGCCATGTCCATCAGAATTGATCATCATATAGTCTTCTTGTTGCCATGTATAGTGATCTCCTCGTTCTGCTCATTTCACTCAACATCAGTTCATGCAAGTCTCTCCAAGCCTCTCTGAAATCATCCTGCTGGTCGTTTCTTATAGAACAATAATATTCCATAACATTCATATACCATAATTTGTTCAGCCATTCTCCAATTGATGGGCATCTATTCAGTTTCCAGTTTCTAGCCACTACAAAAAGGGCTGCCACAAACATTCTTGCACATGTGTTTCCCTCAGAAAGTAACTTCTAAAGTAATTTCTTGGAGAGAAGGTCATCACCAGGAGAACAAGTCGGAGCTGTGCCCTAGCTTGCTAAATGATAGGAACCTTAAATGAATTGTTTGGAGAATGGATAGCTGAGGGGAAAGTGGAAAAACTATTCAAACTTTATAGTTGTTCTTGTATGCTTATCACATTTTATTTTGAATGGAAGAAATAAATAGTTGGCCTATTTTGCACATTGGATCCCTTTTGGGGAGAAGACCTAAACCTAAACTTTGCTTAAGTGATTGTATCCAGAATTAAACTCCAGGATGGAGGCATATTGAGCCAGACAACCAAAAAAAAAGCCTCTTAACTTTTTTCTATAAAGACCAGGCTATCTCAAGACTGAATCTGGTCAGTGAGACCCCAGGACTGGATCTCCTTTGTGGAAGCAGGAGCCCTCACCTTCTGGGTCCATGAGTCATTCCATATATATATCATTCTGAGACAAAGACAGTTCAAAAGGACAGTTAATTGTTAGCATTAGAAGAGCTCTCAGAGCTCATCTAGACTAACCCATATCCAACCAAGGATCCCATCTACAAGAACTTCCCAAAGTAGTTACCTAACCTTCACTGGAAAACTCAAATGGGGGAAATCTCCTCTCTCCTGGAGCAACTCTTTCCTCAGTAGCAGCTTTAATTGTTAAGGATGTTTTTCCTCATCTCTTGTTGAAATCTGTTTCTCTGTGTTTTCCACCCATTTGCTTCTAGTTCTGCCAAAAAAGGATCTGTGGAATACCTCTTCCCCATGAGAAACATTCACATTTAGAGTTACCATATATCCCCGTCCTTCTCCTCCACCCCCAAGTTTTCTTTTTTTCCAGGCTAAATAAACAACACCCTCAGTTTCTTCAGCCAATCCCACAGCATTGTTTTCCATTCCTTCAGAATCTCTCCGGCTCATCAAAGTCTTTCTTGAAATGTGGTATGAAGAATTAAGCAAACAACTCCAATGTGGTTTGCCTAGAGCAGAGTGGAATGGGATTATCACCACCCATGTCCTGGACACAATGTCTGTCTTTACACAGCCTGAGATTAATTTTTTTTTTTGTTGTATTGTATATAATAGAGAAAGTCTGTTTGAAGATGACACAATTTCGAATGCATTGAAGGATTAATTTTCAAGGTACCCATTCACAAGGGGAAAATAGTGAAAAAATTGGAACTTTATTATTACAAAAAGAGACAGAGAGAATATTAATAATGAACCATCCAAATGTCCCTTTTCCCATTTGTTGAAAAAAATTTAAATGAAAACAATCTACATGCATTTCAAGCATCATTGATGAAAATACAAGAAGGGAATGGGCAAATGTTAAGAACACTATTCCATAATAGACTCCATTTTTACAATCACGCAATTGACTTCAAGATGTCTTGATTAAAATAAAGCATTTCATTCTGTAGAGCAAATTCTTGCCTTAAATTCTCTCCTCCAATAAAATATCTTCCATGTACATGTCAAAAACTGTACAAGATTCTGTGCAAACTGTAACCACATAGATACATTTGTCCAATGACAATCATTATTTTAAAATATATTTTATTGATATAATATTTTACATTACCAGAATTTCTCCCAGTATCTTTCCTCATCTCTTTTCCAGAGAATCATTCCTAATAACAAATACTATTTTTTAAAGAAAGAAGGAGAAGGTAGAATAGGAAGAAGAAGAGTAGGAGAAGAAGAACAAGAACAAGAACAAAAACAAGAAGAAAGAGAACAACAAGAAGAAATTATCAAAACTAATTAATATATTGAAAAGGTCTGGACAAATACCTTTTATATTTATTTATTATATTATATATAAAAGGTACCACTTCTATGGATCTTCTGCCTCTGCAAAGAAGAGGAGGATGGGGATTTCTTCTTATATCCCTTCTTTGGGGCCATGTTTGACTTTTGTAATTTTTAACATTCACTTTTGAATGTTTTATTGTTGTTCTATTTGCATTGTTGTAGTCATTGTGTATATTATTTTCTTGCCACTGCTTCCCTCTGCATCAGTTCATATAGATTTTTCCATACTTTTCTGTATTTATCAAATCACATTATAACATAATAATATTCCATTATATTCATGTACCACAATATGTTTAGTTATATTCTCATTTGTGAATATCTACATTCTTTCCAGTTCTTTATTATCATAACAAGTGTTGCTAAAAATATTTTGATGGCTGTGGAGATGATTCTCTCATTATTAACATAGAGCAAGGGATAAAACAGGAAGGTATGTTTGCCAAAAGTATTTTCCACTGTCATGGAGAAAGTCCAGAATAGATACTAAATTAAAGGGATATTCCCTATAGATGGTCCTCCTGATGTTTCTATTTGCAGTTGACATTATTCTGGTGTCTCTGAGTCCTGAAATATTGCAAAACTTCCTAAGTGATATCCATAATCACTGAAAAATTTCACTTAAACATCCACACAGGAAAAAACCAAGGAGATGGAGAAGTCCCAACTGTCCAGATTATAAGATACAGTTGGATAAATATCTCTCTCTCTCTCTCTCTCTATATATATATATATATAATATATAATATGTGTGTATATATACATATATATGTATATATACATATATATATGAGAGAAGGAAAGAGAGAGGGGGGGAAAGAGAGAGAGGGGGAAAAGAAGGAGGAAGGGAGAAGGGGAGAGAGACAAAGAGAGGGAGAGGGGATAGAGGGGGAAAGAAGAGAGACAGACTGTCACAGAGACAGAGGCAGCCAGCCTTGGAAGAGTGGCTAGAGAGCCAACCTTGGGTTGAGTCCTCAAAAAAATACTGGATCTGTCATTTAATCTCAGGAAATTCTCTAAGAGTATAAATGACAAAATCAGAATGTACTTATCTACATCAGTGAAGTGAGCTTCCTCAGTGGGATTTCTCTAAACAGATTAAAATAAAACATATTTCTCTATGCATTTCAAATATAGAACTACTCCCTTTACTCAGTCAATGAGTTGGACCTAGAATTTAACAGGAAGAACAGAAAAGTCTGTATTGACTTTAGAAAACTGTGCAGTGCTTTTGAGTGACTTCAAGCTTTTCCCTGAAACAAAGGTGCACAGCTATTCTTCTGGTGATGTGTGACTGCAAGTGCTGTAACATCTCAGTCTCCAAAGAATTTCAGTTTAGGCTCACCCAAAGGGCAATGAAGAGGTGCATGGTGGGTGTGAGCAGGTTGCAACACATTATAAACAAAGCATTATGCAAGAGAATCACAGAATTTCACAGCTTGAAGGGATCTTGGCTTTCACACAGGCCAACTATACCCATACCAAAAAAACAGTCCCCACTTTATTGCAGTCAACAAGTGTTCAGTCAGCTCTACTTGAAGACCCCCTCTCTACAGCTTTTCTTGCCTTTTGAGATTGGGAGCAGGCATATAAGGGATTGGGTGAGAGGAGGATAGAGAGAAATAGAAATGGTGTGGGCTGTGACCAGCTCCTCCACTTAAGAAGGGCTTTCCAGCTAATTGTTTCATTTCCCACCTTGCTACACTACTTTAAACTTCTTCGTGTCCCCAAGCTGTCTTCCCCACCCTGTCCTTTTTTACTTAGAATAGTAAACTCTTTGAGGAAAGGGATTCCCTTTTTTTATATTCATGTCCCCAGCTCTTTGCACAGTTCCTGGCACATAGTAGATGCTGAAAAAATATTGACCACAAGTGATAGGTCATTACTGGAGTCTGATTACAAGTAGAGGTCATCACTGTGCCATTGTAGCATTGATAAACAGAATAAAGGGCATTAATCAAAAAAACTGCAGGACCAGAAAAAAGATAGCCCTGATCACATAGCAATAGAGAAGGATAACCATTGGACAGCCCACAAATTGTAAGGGCATCTACCCCATGCCAAGGGAGCATAAGGCAGCTTCTAGGATGTAGGATTATGGGAAGAAGAGGACAAGAGTTACACAATTCCAGGAGGCATAGACAGGCTGCAATCTGCATTGTTGGAAGGAGTACGCCCATTGATAAGATCATGGATCCAATTAGAATATTGGCATATGTGTCACCAAAAAAAAGGATACTGAGAGGTGGTCAATTGGAGGGACCTTTCTTCCTGTGTCTAGTCTCCAATAGACAAGTCTTCATTAACTGTTAGGTGAGGTGTAATGGACCAGAAGACTTGAGTTTAAACCCTTATTTGAAAAATGGGGAGCTACAGATGCAAAATGAGACTTACATACAATGTAAGACAAGGCCAAAGTTTTGAGTTGTTTTTTGCTTAATTGTATTTCTTTGTTTTGAAGATGGATGCTAGGACAGGGAAAGAGTAATGGGTAGGAGGATGTCATTGGGAAGTGAGAGTGTTATTAAACAAAAAAGAGGCATCAGTAAAACATTTAATTTTTTAAATAAACAAAGTTTAAAAAACAACCAAGAAAACAAAAATTCAAAAGAATTTCATTCTTTCTTTAAAAGAATGAAAATCAGGTCTAGGGCAGAATAAGAAAACTTCTTTCCACCCAGCTCTCCCTTAAACTAAATATATCTAAAATTAAAATTCACCTTCCCCTCAAAGGCAGCTGGCAGAACCTTCTACAATTTCAGTTCCTATCCCCTGATCCCAATCCCTATTTTACAGATTAAAAGAAAATAACTGAGACCAAGATTGGAAAAGTGACTTGTTAAGACTTCACATAGCAGGCTTTTGTCAGAATCAGGACTAAAAACCAGGTCACAGACTATTCTTAGACAATACATTTAGATTTTATGTACTCCATTATCCTCATTTTACTGAAAAAGTATTGAGGCTCAGTCTGGTGATCATAGAGTTAGGGCTGGAAGAGATCATCCAATTTATTCTCCAAGTATGTTGGGGTGTCTCTGAGAATCCTCAGACCTCTTTGGGGACTTTTTGAGGTTAAAACTATTTTTATTATAATTATTAAGATGTTAAATGTGGTAAATATCAATAGATAAAACCAACATAATATGAGTTTAAAGGAGTCTTGAGATCAAAAGATTTGAGAATTGCTGATCTAGTCCAGCCCTTTCATTTCAGAGGATGAAAGTAAGGTTAAGTGAGTTGTACAGGGTCACACAGTAAGTAGTAAGTTTGGAATTTGAATCCAGGTCCTCTGGTTCAGAATCCAATATCCTTTCTTCCATACCTGCCTCTCAAGTCCAAACTCCTTGCCCTGTCATTTTCATCCAATAGGAAGTAAGTTTCTTGGGGACATGGATTGCTTCCTTTTTATCTTGTAGTTTCAGATCTTGGAAGATAGACTGGCACAAACTATCTAATAAATGCCTGTTGATTGAATTTATCAATCATTTTCATCATCTAGTCCCAATCTATCTCTCCTGTCCTTTATCTCATTTTTCTCCTACATCATGCTTTGGTTCAAGCCAAACTGATTGACTCCCTCTTTCCTAAATTCATCTTTTTCTATTTCTCACTCCCTCCAACACCTCTCTGCCCCACATACATACACTTTGCTCCTTCCCTTCTCTCCTTTCTCTTCCCTCCTTCCTCCCCTTCTCTTCCCCTTTCTTCCCCTCTCCTCTCCTCTAAGTGAAGGTTAGAGCTAGTCCTGGGCTGGGGAGCTCAATCAGGGCAGTTTTCTGGCCCCTGCCCTAGGAAAGTGTGACATGGGAGAAAGAGCATTGCATCAGAGAATCCAAATTTGAATCCTGACTGCTGTTGTTGACTCTGTGACTGAGCAAATGACTTACCCTTTCTGGTCCTTAGCTATGGAATAAGTTGAACTCAATGATCTCTTCTAGGCCTCGATGGCCCAATCCTTCTCACCCTGAATGTGGCTCATCTCTAGATTATGTTAGGGAGTCCCAGGAAGTTAGCCTGTGGTCTTTCCAGCTTGGCACTGGGTTGGGTTGACCATGCTGGCCCACTGTGGGTCTCAGTGGCTCTGGGAACAGCTTGCTGTCTCATTCATCCACCCACACTAACCTGCCTATTCAAGAGCACTGGAGTAAAAACCAGACGGGATTTCCCAGGCGATGGAGGAGTCAGGCGTGTAATTGGCCCGGAATGAAGCTGCCAGACAAAGTCCCAGGGATGGGGCCCCAGCACAGAAGCTGTGTCAGTGGCCAGGTTGGCAACAACCAGCAAGGCATTAACTTAGCCCTGAAGAACTTGAGAGGGACAAGCACATAAAACTCATCTTATCTCTTTCCTTACATCATACCCTATGAAGCATCTGTAATAAGTTAAAAACTCTAAGTTAGAGACCTTGTCTTATTTAAACTTAGTCTTTCCTTCAGTGTCTAGAACACAGACACTGTTTAATGAAGTTAGTTAAATGAATGAATAACTTTATACCTATACACCTATGCAAGTCTCTGTCCTCATCACCCTGTCTCTGCACCTGCATCTTCACTCTTTGCCATTGTCATAGTCTCTGTTATGTGTCTCTCTTGTACTTCTTATCTCTACTACTCCTGCCCTCCCCTGTCACTCTCACCCTCTCTGTTCTTGTTACACTCCTTACCTTGTCCTAATGGCCATGCTTTGTCTCCAGTCTGAACCAAGATACAGAGGAAGTAGCAGCCAACTCAAGAGTTGAGACTTGGAGAGGTGATGAGCCCCCTTTCCTCTCCAGCTAACTCCCCCCACACACACCGCCCCGGCACCGGTCCCTGGATAGCCAAGGTGAGGGCATGCTGCCACATTCTTAAGGAGAAATCACATCAAAAACAATTTCTTCTTCTAAAAATGTAGCGGTAACGGGTTCCAGATGTCAATTGTTATATAATGGGGTTTGTTTTAATAGTGTTGACTTCCAGATGTGCAGCCTGGAATCAAGGAGCCCATCCGTCTCCTGAGGGAACTGGCCAAAACAGCCAAGCCAGGCAAGCCAGGAGCTCCCCTTGGGAGGGAAAGGCTGAAGCAGAGATTCCCTCACACACACAGATGGACAGAGAGAGATTCAAGTCCGCTAACACAATGTCTATCTCTCTCTTTAGGCACTTGGTACATGCTTCCCTTTCATGTTAGTCATTTTTCCATAGGTACATCCTTTCTCCAAAACTAGATTGTAAGTTCCTAGAGGGCAGGAACCATTTCTTAGACCACTTTGCATCCCCTACAATTCAGGGCTGTATACCTTGCACTATAATAAGAATTGGCAAGTGATTAGATAAGGGAGAGTGAGGAGAAGAGAGAGAAGATTCTGAGTTTGTGAACATGGGAGACTGGTATTCTCAATAAACAAAGAGAAATTAGAAGGCTAGGATGGAGAAAAGGGGAGGAAAGAAAATGAGAATGAATTCATTTGTAATCACAGATTTTCAGAGTTGGAAAAGACCTTGATCATTTAGTCCAATTTTCTTCCCAGTGTAGTAGTCTCTTCATAACATCTTTGACAGATAGTCTCTCACCCTCTACTTGAATACCTCAAGGGACAGGGTGCTCACTACTCAATAAAGCAGTTTATTACTTCATTGTGCAGTTCTGGCTATTAGAAAGTTCTTTATATTAAACTGAATTTTGAGCCTTAATAACTATCACCCACTGGTCTTAATCCTTTCCACAGAAGTACATAGAACAAGTATGATCTCTTTTTCACTTAAACAGCATTAAACAAAGACAACATTCCTCCCTCAATCTTCTCTTCTCTGGATGACATATCACCCATTCTTTTAAATGATCATTCTCATGGCAAGATCTTTAGACACCTCATCATCTTAATCCTCTCACAATTTAGCTCTCCCTGCTCTGATTATTCTCTAGCTTGTTAATTTTCCTCTTATAACATGATACCTATAAGTGGACTTTGTGCTTTGAACAAAGCTGGATTTTATGTGCTGATGGGCTGATATGTGGTCTGAACAAGTAAGAAAACAAGAAGATTGTCATTTCTCTTGTTTCGGACATTAGAATTCTCCTAAGGCAGTTTAGACTCATATTAGCTTCATGAACAGCTGCAATATCCACTATTGGCTCATGTCCTTGGCCTCCTAATCTCTTCTCTCTGCAATTTCTCCCTTGATCAACTGGTTCTTCCAATAGCTTCAGTCTCTATCCAGGTGCCTCCTCAGTCTATGTGTCCAGCTCTAATCTCTCTCTAGATCTCTAGATCAGTCTCTTCATGTGCCTGCTGGTCATTTCTATCTATCTCACATATTTTGTTTATCTAAAATAAAACATTTGATTCAATCAAACTGGGATAGTTAGTGCTTTCCCTAACATGTCTGTTACTGTTTTTGGTCATACTAATCTCCTCATCTGGAATATTCACCCTCAACTCTTTGCACAGACAAAACATACTCATCATCCTTTAAGCTCAAAGCCAAACTTTTCTTTTTTAAAATAGTATTTTATTTTTTCCAAATACATGGAAAAATAGTGTTCAACAATTATCTTTGCAAAACTTTTGTTCCAATTTTTTCTCCCTCCTTCCCTTATCTCCTCCCTCCCTAAGACAGCAAGCAATCCAATGTAGGTTAAACATGTGCAGTTCTTCTAAACATATTTCCATATTCATCATGCTGTGCAAAAATATCAGATCAAAGGGGAAAAAACATAAGAAAGGGAAAAAAAGCAAGCAAACAAACACAAAAAGGTGAAAATACTATGCTTTGATCCACATTCAGTTTCCATAGTTCTCTCTCTGGATGTGAATGGCACTTTTTATCACAAGTCTATTGGAATTGCAATGAATCTTCTCATTGTTGAAAACCAAATCCATCACAATTGATCATTGCACAATCTTGTTGTTGCTTTGTATAGTGTTCTTTTGGTTCTGCTCACTTCACTCAGCATAAGTTCATGTAAGTCTTTCCAGGCTTTTCTGAAATCAGGCTGTTCATCATTTCTTATAGAATAATAATATTTCATTATATTCATGTACTATAACTTGTTCAGCCATTCTCCAACTGATGGGCATTTACTCAGTTTCTAGTTTCTTGCCAAACTAAAAAAGGGATCTGAACAAAATTGGAATTCCTTATCATTTGCATTGGTAGGATTCTAATGTCCAAAGCAAAAGAAATAATAGTCTTATTGTCTTCTTATTTGTTTAGATTCCATATGGACCACAAAGTTGAATTTCTCCAGGTATTTCTTTTTGATGATTACACTCTATTGATTGTATTGAATACAGAATACTACAGGATCTTATCAATACTTATCAATAAGACCATAGCTACTCAAAAGAGATAAACTTAGTCAATCGTAGCAGAAAAAACAAAAGTGGATGAAAAACACATTGCTCATATCCCAGTGATATGTAGTTGGATGGGTTGACTATACAGCACTGAATCAAGAAGGAAGGAGATCAGGCTGGATTACATTGTGACAATAAATAAACCACTTGAATGCTTCATTGTATCTATAAAATATCAAAAGAACCAGAAGAAGTCCTTCACATCTTGGGCAGGTCTTCCACAGATGATTTATAGAAAGTCATGCACAATAATTACATAGAAGATGTGGAAAAGACGTCCCATGCATGAGAGGCCAATACATATTTTCAATTGAAAAAGCAAATATCAAACATTTATTCTGTGTATTGGGGACATGAAGATGAAAAGGAGAGACCCTTGCCCTCAAGGAGCATAATTCCACTGGGGAAAACAACACATTCATAAATAATACTTAACATATATTATAATATAGACAAAATAATTGGAAAGGGGTCTAGAACACTACTAGCTAGAGGAATCAGAAAAGGCTTTTAAGGGCAGCTAGGTAGTGCCACAGTGCACAGAGTGCCAGGCCTGGAGTCAAGAAAACTCATTTCAAGACATTAATTAGCTGTGTGATCCTGGGCAAGTCACCTAACTTTGATTGCCTCAGTTTCTTCATCTGTAAAATAAATTGGAGAAAAAAATGGCAAACTACTTTAGTATCTTTGTCAAGAAAACTCCAACAGGGTCACAAAAAGTCGGACACGACTCAAACTATAAAACAGCAACAGGAATTGATACCTGAGTTGACCCTTGAAGAAAACGATGGATTCCAAAAGGAGAGAGAGACTTCTAAGCATGAGGGGTAGCTTGAGGAAAGGACAAGGGAATGTGAGAAGGAATGTTATGTATGGGAAAAGAAAACAGAGCAGTTTAGTTTGGTTGTGAAGGCCCAGAAAAGGGGCCATACATGTATAAGAAACAGCAAGTTTGGCTAGAATATAAAAATTGTGAGGAGGGGGCAAGAATCTGAAGTCCAGAGTAGGGATCTAGATTTGAAGAGATTAAATTGTTTAGCAAAAAGATTGTGTTTTATTTTAGAGACAATAGGAAGTTAATGGAATTTGTTGAACAGGAAAATGACATAGTTGTACTTTGGGAATTTCAGCATGATGACTATGAGGAAGATGGGGCAGAGAGAGAAGATTATCCACAAGAATTGGGAAGCTTAACAATAGTCCAGGTGAGAGGTGACAAGGGTCTAAGTTAAGGTGATGGCTGTTTGAGTAAAATGAAAGAATCGAACCTGGTTGATTGGGACTATGGTGTTGTCTTCAACAGTAACGCGGGATTAGAAAGAGGATTGGGGAGACTATAATGTTTTCTATCTTGGATGCTGAATTGGAGATGTCTAACAGACATGGTACTGTTGAGCTAGATTTCAGGAAACAAATGAGGGCTCAATATGTAGCTCTGGGAATTATTTGCAGAGAGATCATAATTGACTCCATAGGAGATGATTAGATTGCCAATAGAGAAAATGTAGAAAGGGAAAAGGAAAGAACCCAGGACAGAAACCTGAGATTGTCTAGAGAACCCAGAGATGAAGATGTAGCAAAGGACAATGAGAAGGAGTGATTGAGCTGGTAGGAAAAGAGCAGTGTCAGAATACTCTGAGAAGGAGAGAATGTTCAAGAGGAGATAGTACTCAAGGAAGAGAGGAAGGAAAAAAGAAAGGAAGGAATGAGGGAGGAAGGGAAAGAGGAAGGGAGAGAAGGAAAGAGAAAGGAAGATACAAAGGAATAAACAAAGTTAAAAAAAAAAAAGGTGGAATTTAAGACAGACTGGAAAGGGACACAGAACAAAAATGTTTTTTATCCCTTTGCTGTACATTCATTGATTTGGCTCAACTTTATTAAATGCCATGGGTTTTATGCAATGTTTTATTGCTCATTTTAAATGCTTAATTTATTTGTTTATGTTCATGGTTATTAGGTTAATAATGATTTTTTTTAAAAAAGATCTTGATATTTGAGAGCAATAGACATTATCCCTTCATCTGGATTTGCCCAGGACTTTTCTTCACTTTTGTTAAGTACTTGGGTCATGGGGGCTAAGCCCTATTGGACATGGGCCCTCTTTAAGTTCTGCCTTACTGTCTTCAGCTTTTACAAGGGGATCCACACTTGCTCTATTCATCACTTTTTTTGCACTATAAGTCAATATCTTGTGTAAAACTATCCTGGGCAAGTCATTTAGCCTTGTTTGCCTCAGTTTCCTCATCTGTGAAATGAGCTAGAGAAAGGATGGCAAACCACTTCAGTATCTTTGCCAAGAAAACTCAAATGGGGTCATAAAGAGTTGAGCACAACTTAAAAAACAAATGAACAAAAATGGTTGAAGATATTTTTACCCAGGAATCTATATAGTAAATTCTACTTTGAATCTAGCTCCAGATAGAGAAGTTTCTCGGTGGAGGAGTTTCTTTGTCTTGTTTTTTTTTCATTGAAAATATTTTATCTTGATAATTCTTTTTTGTAGGCTGGGAAATTGTGTCAAATTTATAGCTAAAAATTCTGTTATCTCAATAAGGATGCCTTTAAATATTTACTCCTGCTTTATCTGGAAGATCTCTGTTCTATGTCCTCAAATGTCTTAGGTGTTTTGATCTACCTCAAGATTCTTTGTAAATATTCATTTAATATTTAATATAAATTTAATAATTTAATATCATTCAGTATCTGTAAATATTTATTAAATAGTAATAATAAGATAATAAGTTTAGAGCTAGAAGGGACTCTGGATGTCATTGAGTCCAAACTCCTCAGTTTATAGATAAAGAAACTGAGGCCCAGAAAGGTTGAGCAATTGCCTGAGCTTAGATAATAAGCAGCAGAACTAAAGCATCTGGGTAGATAGAAATAGTTCCTTGGCTAAGTGATCTGGGCCTTGAAGATATCTAGGCTTTTCCTATGCATGATTAAGAGGGTCTTAAAGATTTTAATGCAGATCCCAGTCAACATTATAAGCAGGATCCTAGAATTATAAATTTTAAAAAATAATACTTATTTTTCAAAATGCATGCAAAGATAGTTTTCAATAGTCACCTTTGCAAAACCTTATGTTCCAAATTATTTTCCTGTCCCCTAAACAGCCAGCAATCCAATATAAGTTAAACAAACACATGCAAGAATTATAGATATAGAAATAGAAGGGATCTCAGAGTTGATTGAGTCCAACCCTCTCATTTTATATATGAGGAAACTGAGGTGCAAAGAAGTTAAGGGGCTTGACCCAAGTCATATAACAACAGAGCAAGAAGGCGATGCAAGATCCTTTGAGTCTTAGCCAAAAGCTTTTGTCCTGTAGCATGCTGCTCTTTCTGTAACACAATTTTCAGAGCTGGTTAAGAACTGCCTGCAAATGTGGACCAGGAGAGCACTATTGTCATTCCTCTCCTTGCCTGTTTGCTCCCACTGGAAGGGCAGGGAGGGTGGAGCCAGCCTTGGGGAACTGGCTGGTTAGTGCTGAAAGGGAGGTTGATCTGGAAGGACCGCCGGGAATCACAAACAGAAGATAAACCCGATCGTGTTTGAGCCCATGTGTTCCTATTCAGGCAGAGCTTAGCAAGAACAGTCTTTGGCCTGGACTCCATCTGAGGCTGCAGCGAGGGTCAGGGCCTGGTCCATAGTGAGGGTCAGGGTTCGGGGTTCTGGCTGTGACCAGGCCTGGGGCGCAGAGATCAGCACTCGGTCTGTGGCCAGGGACAGAGCGCAGCCTGGGAAGCTCCGTTATCCGTCAAGTTTATGGGATCAGTCGGAGGTGGGGGTTCTGTCCATCCCCTGCCAGCTCTCCCTCTCTCCCCCTGGAGCCTCAAGCCAAGCAGTCTGGATGGGGAAAGGGAGCTGGGGCCTGGTGGGGGGTGGAGAGCAGCTTGGTCTCATTCAGCTTGTTGGGGAGGGAACGAAGGGGGGTGTGGGGGCCGCCCAGCGCTGGCGCCTGCTGTGCCTCTCTCTGGGCCGTCATCCTGGGAGAGAGGCTCCAGCTGCTCCGGGCCCTGGCACAGACAAAGGGCCTTTCTTTCCCTGCACGTGGCCAGGTTTGATTTTTTCTTGGGATCCAAAAGCTCTCGTGAAAGGAGCCAGTTCTGGGCTAGGCTGACCCTGGAGAAGCTGAGTGCTGAGACTGGTAAATTGTACTCAGGAAAGTGGGGCGGGGGCAAGGCATCCAGGCAGGCTGCCTGCTCCTTTGTGTGTGTCTGTGCGCACGCAAGGGCTCGGGCCAAAGCAGATGTGCCCGTGTGGATGCGGCCCCACACATGTACCCACGTATCTGTGCATGCTCTGCGCGTGCGCCAGTGTGTGCGGAGATCAGGGAGATCGTACTGCTCCCCACCCGCAAATCCGGGGAATCGTGGAGGGAAAAGGTGGGAGCAGAGGGCGGCTTTGAGCATGGAAGTAAGGGACTGCCGATGTTGTCCTGGTCACTCGGGGCACAGAAGTAAGGGACTGCTGATGTTGTCCCGGTCACTCGGGGGACAGAAGTAAGGGGCTGCCGATGTTGTCCTGGTCACTCGAGGCACAGAAGTAGGGACTGCCTATATACTGTCTTGGTAACTTGGAAAGAAAAGCCTGGTTTATACCGATGTTAAATACATTCTCCTTGGTCTTCTTCTCTTCTCCCTGGAGTCCTGGACAAATGGGAAATTCTAGTCCCCAGGTTGGAATAGGGGGAATGAGTCAAGGGAAATTGCTCCTATAAGCCATAAACTAAGGAGGATTCCACATGTGCACACAGGTCTCTGTGTTTACTTGTGTGTCTATATTCATTCATTATTTCAACAAATATTTATTGCCTGTATTAAATTTATTCTTTTCAATTGCCAAGCATCTAATTTTCTCCTTCCAGCCTCCCCCTAGAAAAAACAAACAAAAAGACAAAAAAGGGACAAAGTCCTTGTAACAAAAAAGCAGTCAAGTTTTCAGATTGACCATGACCAACAATGCATGTCTCATTCAATATACTGTTAGTCCATTATCTGTCAAGATTTGTGCAATGTTCTTTATTTGATTGCATGGATTTTAAGTTTTAATTCCTAGGATTCTTTTTTTTATTAAAGCTTTTTATTTGCAAAACATATGTATGGGTAATTCTTCAACATTGACCCTTGCAAAGCTTTCTGTTACAAATTTCCCCCTCTAGTCCCCACCCCTCCCCTAGATGGCAGGAAATCCACTACATGTTAATTATGTTAAAATATTTGACAAATCAAATATATGTATACATATTTCCACACTTATTGTTGTGCAAGAAAAATTGTATCTACAAGAAAAAAAAATCAGAGAAAGGAAATCCAATGCAAGCAAACATCAATAGAGAGCATGAAAATGTTATGTTGTAGTCCATATCTCATATCCCTTTCTCTGGGTGTATATGGCCTTCTTTACTGAACACTTGGAACTGATTTGAAACATTTCATTGTTGAAGAGAGCCATGTCCATCAGAATTGATCATCATATAGTCTTGTTGATGTGGATAATGATCTCCTGGTTCTCCTCATTTCACTCAGCATCAGCTCATGCAAGCCTCTCCAGGCCTCTCTGAAATCATCCTGCTGGTCGTTTCTAACAGAACAATAATATTCCATAGCATTCATATACCATAATTTATTCAGCCATTCTCCAATTGATGGCATCCATTCAGTTTCCAGTTTCTAGCTACTACAAAAAGGGCTGCCACAAACATTCTTGCACAGGTGGGGCCCTTTCCTTCCTTTAAGATTTCTTTGGGATATAAGAATTCCTAGGATTCTTAAATTCTTCAAAATTGTTTATAATTCCACAAACATTTATTAAGCACCTACTATGTGTTTGGGCAGATGCAGAATTTACATAAGACCCAGTCTCTTCCTCCATGGAACTTATAGTCCTGTAAGGAGAGGAGACATGAATACAGATCATTTCATACATAGTGTGCTACTATTAGAATGTTACACAACTACCTAATAGTGGCTCTGTGAAGTCTGAAGGAAAAGGCTACGCTGACTTGAAGAGGTTTAGGGAAAACTCCTTAGAAGAGGAGCTCTTTGAAATGAATGTTAAGACAGGTTAAGTGGATAGAGCATGATACATGGCAACAATAAGACTATATGATGATCAATTCTGATGGACATGGCTCTCTTCAACAATGAAATGTTTCAAACCAATTCCAATTGTTCAGTGAAGAAAGCCATATACACCCAGATAGAGGGATATGAAATGTGGACCACAACATAACATTTTCATGCTCTCTATTGATATTTGCTTGCATTATGTTTCCCTTCTCAGATTGTTTTTTCTTGTAGATCCGAGTTTTCTTGTACAGGAAGATAACTGTATAAATATATATACACATAGTCGATTTGTCAAGTATTTTAACATAATTAACATGTACTGGACTTCCTGTCATCTAGGGGAGGGGTGGGGAGTAGGGAGAAAATTTTATAATGGAAAGCTTTGCAAGGGTCAATGTTGAAAAATTACCCATACATATGTTTTGCAAATAAAAAGCTTTAATAAAAAAAAGACAGGTAGAAATTCAATAAGTAATAATGTGTAATATCTGTCTGAGCAACTAGCTGGCACAGTAGTTAGAGTGTCAGGTCTGTAGTCAGAAGGACTCATCTTCCTGAATTCAACTCTGGCCTCAGACGCTTATTAGCTGTGTGACCCTGGGCAAGTCACTTCACCCTGTTTGTCTCAGTTTTCTTATCTGTAAAATAAATTGAAGAAAAAAATGGTAAACCAGTCCAGTGTCTTTGCCAAGAAAACTCCAAATGAGGTCACAAGAGTAAGAAATGGGGGCAGCTAGGTGGCGAAGTGGATAGAGCACCAGCCCTGAAGTCAGGAAGACCTGAGTTCAAATCTGGTCTCAGACACATAACATTCCCTAGCTGTGTGACCCTGGGCAAGTCACTTAACCTCAATTGCCTCAGCAAAAAGCAAAAAAAAAAAAAGAGTAAGAAATGATTGAAACAACTGAACAACAACAAATCTATCTGTCCCTGTATCTATGTATGTGTATGGAAATATTAGACTTTTGGATTGTCAGAATTAATGGCAACCCCAGAAGATATATAATGCAAAACATTGACCTGAGAAGGAATGCTTTCTACAGTGTCCCTGATAAGTGATCATTCTGGTGGGTATTTTCATTTGAGTACTTGTGAGTGTGATTATATATACACAGCTCATTCTTTTGTGCAGACTATGGCCAAAAGGTGTAGTTTACAAGAATCAGTCCCACCAGGCTCCAGGATACTGCTGAAACCACCCTGAAAGTTCCTGAGCCTTAGCTCAGGAACCTGAGACATAGATGCTTCCCAGCCTCCAACTGTTCTCTTCAGTGATAATCTCACAAGTAAGGGTTTTGGGTACAATAAAGATTCTTTGACTTCTGATGTGGAGAACAATACTGGAGGAAAAGCCAGAATGTAAAACTTTTTCTTTTATGCTTTGTTCAAAGTACATTTTAACAGGGTCCAGTGCTTATAAGAAAATCCTTTATAAGGAAGCATCTGGAAAGCTTACTCATCAAAAGCAAAAGTTTGTTTGGCCAAGCCTTTCAGTATCCATTAACCAACAATTGGGAAGGAAAAAGGGAAGAGACAAATCAAGGGTCCAGGCAGGGCACTACATTAATATAGGGAATTCCGCATATGGATGTGGCTTCCATGCTGTCCTTGGGACATTTGTTCAGTTTTTGACACATAGAGCACAGTGGAAAAAACCCAACCAAACATTGGCTTTAAAAATGAGAGGACCTGAATTCCAATAGATTTGTGATGGAAAGAGCCATTTGCATCCAGAGAGAGAACTATGGAGACTGAACGTGGATAAAAACATTGTATTTTCATTGTTGTTTGCTTGTTTTATTTCTTTCTCATGTTTTTCCCCTTTTGATTTGTTTTTTCTTGTGCAGATTTATGAATATGGAAATATATTTAGAAGAACTGTGAATGTTTAACCTATATTGGATTGCTTGCTATCTTGGGGAAAAGTAAGGAAGGGAGAGAGGGAGAAAAATTTGGAACATGGGGTTTTGCAAAGGTGAATGTTGAAAACTATCTTTGCATATATTTGGAAAAATAAAATACAATTAAAATAAAAAAAATTAGGGGGCCTGGATTTCAATCTCAGATTGGCCATTCCATTTCCCCTTTTTTCCCCTTTCTCTCCCCTTTCCTTTCTTCCCTACTCCCTCTTCTCTCCCTCCCTTTCCTTTCCCCTTTCCCTCCCTTTCCCTTTCCTCTCTTCTCCTTCCCTCAATTCCCTTTCTTTTTCCTCCCTTCCTCTTCCTTTCTCCATCTCTCCACTTCCCTTTCCCTCCTTTCCTTTCTTCTCCAACTCCTTCCTTCCCTTTTCCTTCCCATCTCTCTCTTGTTTTTCCTCTTTTTTCTTTCCCTCCTCTTCCTTCCCTTTCTCTTCCTTAACATGAGGATTAAATTTATGACCTCTGAGGTTCCTTCTTAATTCACGTTTATGACCCAATGATCCCTCCCATCCTATATTATATGATTTAGTAAATTACTGTGGCAAAAACAAAAAAAACCCTAAATTCATCAGGTTAGTGATCAATACTCTATTGCTAAGCTTTATGTTACATTTTTGTAGTGTTTATACTTGAGTTGAAGCCTTTTCCTATTAGGGTGAATCTGAGAATCCAAAGCCATCTCCATATCATGAGAAGCCATCTAGAAGAACTTCAATAGAAATACAAGGATGATGGTGATGGTGTTAGTAATGTAAATGATAGTGGTGATGATGATGATGGTGATGATCTGTTTTATAGAGATGGCCACTTTGCTGAGAAAGTCACAGAAACATTCACTGAGGATTAAGATGATGACAAAATCTTTAGTGTGAATGTCATAGCCCAGAATTATTGAAATGTTCTTTGGATGTAATGTTTGACTTGACAAAACTTTTCCTTCTTTTTATTTCCTTGGGGAAAAATTAATTGTTATAAGGGATGTATCACTGGGAGAGAAACAAGGGGAAATCCAAGTGATATTAAAAATATCAATAAAATCACTTTGAAATGATAAAAGGAATGCTATTGGGAATAGAATAAGGGTTACACAATCAGCCAATTAATTATATTGCCCAATGAAATTTGTTTTTCTCCTGTGGCTCAGTGGATAGAATGCTAGATTTAAAGTTAGAAAGATTCAAATTCAAATCTAGTGTCAAATACTTATTAGCTAATATGACAATAGGCAAATCATGTAACCATTGTCTGCTTCAATTTCCTCAGCTATAAAATGGGGATAATATCAGCATCTACCTCCCAGGATTGATATGAGGATCAAATAAGGTTATATTATAAAGACCTCAGCATAGTGTGTGGCACATATTATATGTTTAATAAATGTCTGTTTCCTTCCCTTCTTCAGTGTCCTTACCTGTAAAATGGGAATAATAATAACACCTACCTCCTAGGGTTCTTGTGAGGATCAAATGAAATAATATTGGTAAAGTAGTTTACATACCTTAAAGTGCTATATAAATACTAGCTATTATTTGTTTTAAGATTATGAAGTTGAACTTCATAGTATATTTTTGTGCTGATTTCAAATATGGCTTCCTATTTTATCATTTGCCTGTTGTCTCCACAAGAACAATCATTTTCTATCCTTTTAAAATAATTTTTTATTAAATAAAATTGTGTTCATTTAACTCAGCTATAGCTTCTGACAAATTCCTGGTACATTTTGCTTATGCAGCATCATTCCTTAGCAAGCAGCAGTACTTTAGCCAGAATTCCTGGGCTCCCCTTACTTTGTTATGGTGGAGATTTCTTGATACATGCATTCTTCATGCTCATTACTGATTACAGTAGGTTTTCTGGGAAGAAGTCCAAATGTGAATCCCAAAAATGTATTTTGAATGACATGTTGCTTCCCGTAATTCTATAGGCTTTGAGGAGATCATTGACAATTTCTTGGTAATTTTCTGCTTTATAGTTTCACAAAAAGGTTTTGGTCACTCTTCAAGATGATTTCTATGCAGCTCTTTCAACTGTTTTTCAAAATATTCTTATTTCACAGATAAGCAGAGCAGAGTTGAAATACCATGTAGCAACTAGGTGGTGCAGGAGAAGGAGTCTTGTAGTCAGGAAGACCTGAGTTGAATTTTTCCTCAGACACTTGTTAACTGTGTGACATTAGCTAAGTTATCTAACCTCTCTGAGTCTTAGTTTCCTCATCTGTAAAATAATGACAACAGACTCAGTTATTCTGTAAGATTCCTTTTCAACTCAAAATTCATTTTTAAAAAGGCTGCATGTCAGAGAAATTCAGGGCATCCTAGACAAGCCTCTATTTCTGATTTTTGTATATTGGAGCATTCATATCTAGATGTTTGTAAAATGTAAATGTTTGTAAAACATTTGTTTGTAAAATTCATGGTAAAAATAAAATGAAAAAACCTCAAAATATTGATCTTTTATAACTTCCCTTATTCAAGGGCACATAAATATTTCTTCTATGATTCTAGCTTCACTAATTCATAGAAATTTATTTTTCAGGTAAAGAAAACCAATATCATCTTAAACCATTGCACTTACAAAATTTTTTATTAAATTAAATTTAACATGAAAATGTGACAAGAACATCTTTTTTTAGGATTAGTGGTTGCTTACCTAATTTTCTTTTTTAGTGCTTTCTTTTGAAAAACATTTTTT
The DNA here is from genome assembly GCA_023553655.1 of Myrmecobius fasciatus. Lineage (NCBI taxonomy): Eukaryota > Metazoa > Chordata > Mammalia > Dasyuromorphia > Myrmecobiidae > Myrmecobius > Myrmecobius fasciatus. The sequence goes on from JAJPUD010004526.1 coordinate 25,476, forward strand.
ACTTATGGCCACTGCCTCCTTCAATCTACTGTCCCTCGCAGCTCTCCTCAACAATGAGGTGATTCAAACCAGTTCCAATTGTTCAGTGAGGAAGAGAGCCATCTATACCCAGAAAAAGGACTGTGGGAACTAAGTGTGGACCACAACATAGCATTTTCATTCTTTCTGTTGTTATTTGCTTGCATTTTGTTTTCTTTTTCAGTTTTTTTTTTCCTTCTTGATCTGATTTTTCTTGTGCAGCAAGATAACTGTATAACTATGTATACATATATTGGATTTAACGTATATTTTAACATATTAAACATGTTCCATGCCATCTAGGGGAGGGGGGGAGGGGAAGGAGGGGAACATTTGGAACAGAAGGTTTTTGCAAGGGTCAATATTGAAAAATTACCCATGCTTATGTTTTGTAAATAAAAAGCTTTAATAAAAAAAAATCTTCTGTCCCTTCATTCAGTCCCCATCCCTTTTCTTTCCTCTCCTACTCAACTGAGTGTGTGTTATTCCCTCTTTGAGCCAAATCTGTTGAGAGTAAGGTTCAAACTCTTGCTCACCCCTCCTCTTCTTTTCCTATACTGTAATAGCTCTTTCATGCTTCTTGATGTTATAATTTATGCCATTCTGTCTCCCCATTTCCTCTTCTCCTAGGCCAATCCTTTTTTCACCCTTTAATGTTGTTGTTTTTTTTTATCATCACATCAAAGTCAACTTATACTTATACTCTCTAAATATACTCCTTCTAACTGCCCAAATATAGTTCTCAAGAGTTACAAGTGTCATCTTCCCATGTAGGGAAGTAAAACAATAAATTTAAATATTGAATACCTTGTTTTGTTTCTTCCCTGTTTACCTTTTTATGTTTCTCTTAAATCTTATATTTGAAGATCAAATTTTCTGTTCATCTCTGTTTTTTTTTCAATCAGGAAAGTTTGAAAGTCTATTTTTTTAATATTCATCTTTTCCCCTGAAAAATTATGCTTTATTTTGCTTGGTAGTTGACTCTTAGTTGGTTTGACTTGACAAAACTTTTCCCCTGCCTTCCAAACTCCTCTGCCTTCTGGGGATGTCATATTCCAAGTCCTCTGATCATTTAATATAGAAGCTGCTAAGTCCTGTTTAAGCCTGTCTGTGGCTTCTTGATATATGAATTGTTTCTTTCTGGTGCCTTGCAGTATTTTCTTCTTGAGGTGATAGTTATGGAATTTGGCTACAATATTCCTTAGAGTTTTTTTATTTTGGAATTTCTTTCATAGAGTGATTAGGGGATTTTTCAATGACTATTTTATCCTGTGGTTCTAGGATATTAGGGTAGTTTTCCTTGATAATTTCTTAAATGATTTTTTGAATAGGGTCTATTTTGGATCATGGCTTTCAGATATTCCAACATCTCAAATTATATGTCCTGTATCTATTTTCCAGGTCAGTTGTTTTTCTAGTGAGGTGTCTTATATTTTCTTCTATTTTTTCATTCTTTTGATTTTGTTCAACTGATTCTTGATGTCTCATAGTCATTAACTTCCACTTGCCCAATTCTAATTTTAAGGAATTATCTTCGTCAGTTAACTTTTATACTTTTATTTTCCATTTGGCCAATTCTACTTTTAAGGGAGGTGTTTTCTTCACTGGATTTTTCCTATTTGGTCAATTCTATTTTTTAAAGAGTTATTTTCTTCAGTCAATTTTTGTGTTTCCTTTTTGCAAGCTATTGACTCTTTCCCCCCTATAATTCTCTTGCTTACCTCTTATTTCTTTCCACATTTTTTCTTCTACCTCGCTTGATTTTTAAAATCCTTTTTGTGCTCTTCCAAGAGGACATTTTGGGCTCAACACCAACTCATCTTCACCTTTGAGTATTTTGACATTGTAGGTCTCTTCTAAGTAAGTTTGTGCTTTGATTTTTATGTCACCACAATATTTTTCTATGGTCAGGACTCTTTTTTGTTTTTTACTCATTTTAAAAATTTGAGCTCTGTTCTTAGGGTACAGGGGCACAGTGCCAAGTTTCCTGCATTGGAGGCCAAGGGCTGGTCACTGGCTTCCTGGGACCTCTGAAGCAGGTGGTTTACCCACTACACTAAGGTGGGGAACCTAGTGTGCCTGCTGTACCCTGGATTCTGGGGCTAGCAGTCTGCTTGCTGTGCTGGGACTGGAGGTCTCACAGCTGGCTTGCTGTACCAGAATGGTGCAGCCTCAGTTGCTGATTTGTGCTGTGGCTAAGGGCTTCCCTCTGGCTTGAGCAGATACCACCTGCACTGGGCTGCACTCCCTTTTTATCCAAATGAGACAAACCTTTCCTGAATCCGCTCTAAGTTATCTTGTATTGGAAAAATTGTTTCACTCCATCTTTTTGTGGATTCTGTCACTCCAGAATTATTTTAGAAGCTTGGTTTAACTTGTTTCCAAGGGAAACTGGGAAGAGCTCAGGCAACTTCCTGGCTTCTCTCCGCCATCTTGGCTCTGTTGAGGATAGTATTTTATAAAAATATAATGCCTTTTTCTGTCTCTGTTGTCCCATTTACAAATAAAGCAGCAGTGTAGTTTACCAAATCTCCTAATAAAACAGCAGTCTCCTTCAAATTCCTATAGATATGCCAAAAATACTTTTCATATTTAATTCTTCTCAAGATAAGTTTCAAAATTTGAACATATTTTGATGTCTTCTTGAAGAAAATTCCATTCTTTTAGCCTAGAGGTAGGTTAAAAGTTCAACATGATTTTTGAGTAAGTTAAAATCAGCAACAAGATGATTTAGATCTGTTTGATTTATTTTTTTTCTATTTATTTTCCTAAATTTAAATTTTTTTCAATCAAACCTATTTTTTCTCCCTCCTCCCTCCTTGCTTCTTCCCACCTTGAGAAAAGAAAAACCCCCCACTTGTTATAAATATATATGGTTGGGGAGGATCTCAAATTAGTCATCTTAAAAAATTAAACCTCAAATCTTTCTTTTTTAAAAATAGTATTTTATTTTCCAAATATATGTAAAGATAGTTTTCAACATTCATTTTTGTAAAACTTTGTGTTCCAAATTTTTCTCTCTCCCTCCCTTCCCTTCCCTAAGACAGCAAGCAATCTAAAATAGGTTAAATGTGTACAATTCTTTTAAATGTATTTCCACATTTGTCATATTGTGCGAGAAAAAACAGACCAAAGGGGGAAAAACCATGAGAAAAACAAACAAAGAAAAAAGGTGAAAGGTGAAAGAAAGTACTATGCTTTGATCCACATTCATTCTCCATGGTTCTCTTTCTGGATGCAGATGGCATTTTCCATCCCAAGTCTATTGGAATTGCCTTGAATCACTACACTGTTTAAAAAACCAAGTTCATCCCAGTTGATCATCACATAATCTAGTTGCTGTGTAATGTCAATTTGCTCTCTGAGTCTACCAGCTCTCTATCCAGAGATGGGTTTCATCATGAGTTCTCTTGAATTGTGGTTTGTCATTTCATTGGAAAAGAGTTCCTAAGTCTTTCAAAGTTGTTTGTTTTTGTAATATTTTTGTTACTGCATAAATTGTTCTTCTGGTTCTGCTCACTTCATTCTGTATGAGTTCATACAAATCTCCCCAGGTTTCTATAAAACCACTCCCTTCATCATTTCTGATAGTTACATAGTATTTCAGCATATTTATGCCTTATTCAATAATTCACCAAAGGATGGGCCCACCTACTTGCAACTACATAAAGAGCTATTTTATAAATGTACACATGAATCCTTTACATCTTTCTTTGATTTCTTTGAAGGTATAGAATGAATAACAATCACTAGGTCAAAGGATATTCTGATTGAGTTATTAAATGAGGAACTGAGATGGAAGATCAGTACCAATGGATAATGGTTCCTTTGTTGTTCTCCTACCTTGTTTGCCAGAATTGATGGGTGCAAATTAAATCATTAGGTTCATTTTTAAAAACAAAAACCAGTCTTTTTTAAAGAAGTCTTTTAGTTGATGGTAGATTTAGATATGTACATGATAGTTACATTTAGGGGCAGCTGGGTGGTTCAGTGTGTAGAGTACTGGGCCTGAACTCAGAAAGACCTGAATTCAAATTCAGCCTTAAACACTAGCTGTCTGATTATCCTGGACAAATATTTAACCTCTGCCTCAACTTCCTCATTTGGAAAATGAGGATGATAATATCCCTTAGCTTTTAGGGTTATTGTGACCAAATGAAAATATTTGTAGTGTTTAGCACAATATCTGGCATGTAATAATAATCATATAAATTTTAGCTATTATTAATTCTTGATATACTTGTTAAGCCAAAATAGCAATCTTTTGAATTGTCTTTTTGTTCTCTCCAAATAATGTGGACTGCAGACAATATGGCTGAGATCCATGAAGTCAAATCAGTTAGTATTCCAATGCAAATGATATTACAGAAGTGAGGGGCCCAAACTTTATTCTGCACATCCATTTTGCAACTAAATAGAGTTCATATGTTTTCCTTGAAGAGTGAAATCTAGTCTGTATGAGTTAAAAGTTAGCTTACTGCATACAAAACAAAACTGATTCAGATGATTGACACACTGATGAGATGTACTAAGAATTTAAGTGATAGACACCAACATGTACAAAGCACACACCAAATAGAATTTTGAGAAATAATGATTTTTACCAAGCGATGCCTGGCTCACAACTGATAGAATAACCTGAGAGTTACATGCAAGACTAAGTGCATGTTATTATGTTCTGGCCTGTTCTGCCATGTAACACTTAAGGTAGATTTTACACAATATAGAAGAAATAGTCAACCAGTGACCTCTCATTGTCTTGCCTCCCTGCCTTCCCAATCAAACCAATCTTGTATTATTATCACATAATATAATTTATATTATTTAAAAAATCAGCACTAAATAAGGGTGAATAACAGATAAATTGCATTTATCTTTTTAAATTCACTATCAAAAATACATGTTAATTTACAGCAAGGAAACAAAAGGAAACCTAGAAGGAAGTAAAATGGGAAGGGAAGATAGAAAAATTAGGCAGTTTTGAAAAAACATGTAGTATATATATACATAAATATAATATTCTCTTGAAATGGAAATTTGTTTTATATTGAATCTTCTCTTATGTTCTGCTGTGTTCATGACAAATTTTTTCTTTTTCTCATTTTGTATTTGTTTAAAATAAATTTTAAAATTTACCAAAAATATTAATTTAAGAAAATTCCTAAAAATTTCCACATGAAAAATGTATATTAAACCCTTATATGTAGTTAGTTAATAATTAACATTTGAGAGGATTTATCACAGCAAGTTGGGTATTTTATTTCTTTTGAATCTAGTTCTTTATCTTTTATAGAGATTCTATTAACATCCTAGTTGATTCCACATCTGAGGGTGAAAGTACCCTTGGATAGCTAAATTAGGAGAAACTTAATATCACATTTACCACAGGAACCCTTGATGAAGACCTTCTACCAGGTCATGCATGGTTTGTGTCAATAGAAGTGACTTATATGAAATTATGATTGCCTGTGACAGTACCTATGCTATCAAGTCCTCAGAATTTAAAGTACTTGAGTATAATGAAAAGTTTCATAATTATATTGTTATTAGAATGAAAAGTATAATTTTTAATATGAACAACATATTAAATTATACTGAAACACCATTTATCTATACCTGCAGTCAATTAACCCATTGGATCTAACTTAGTCACCAACAACTTGGAGGGAGGCTCCTGGAAGTGTGGACATAACCACCTGTTAGGACTGCATGACCTTTGAGCTCAAATCTCCAGATGTTAAATCAGATTGCCTTTTCCCATCTGAGATGACATTAATGAAATCAGATGATTATACAGGGACATGCTAGAGGTGGCCGGTGGGAAGGAAGAAGGATGCAAGGAAGAGCAGAATCTAGACCCTGGAACATAGCAGAGTGTTTTCTTCCTTTTCCACTAGGTAGGATATGCCTGTGTTGGGCAGGGAGATGGCAGTGTGTATGAATGATGATCCTGGTGAGGATGGCAGGACCACAGAATTTTAGAACTGGAAAGGAGAACTCTTAAAGATCAGCTTTTTCTAGCTATATGACCTAACGCCAACCATTTGCTCTTCTAGGCTACAGTTCCTTAACTCTGAAAGTGGGTATTCTCCTTCCAACTCTTAATCTTACAATCCTATGAAAAAGCCTAATCTCCTAATTTGTCAAATAAGGAAACTAACCATACTTCTGAGACTCACTGGGTGAAAGCATCACACCTATTTTTTTTTTTTTTTTTTTTTTTTAGATCACACTCAGTGACAAAGGAGGGAGGAATAAGAAATCCAATTCTCCTAGAAAGGCATTTAGGTCCCAAAGTGCATAAAGAACTGAACCTAGAGCTGGGAAGGTTTGAATTCAATTCCCGACACTTACTAGCTTTATGATCCTAGACAAATCAGTTGTCTGTCTTTCTGTCTCAGTTTCCTCAATTATAAAAGGGGGATAATAAGGACAATTACCTTTGAGGTTATTATAAGGATCAAGGACAAGGATCCTGACAAGGAACATCAAGGGACAGTCATGTGAGAGATGATCCTTCATTGGTTCTGTGAAATTTGGGCATTGTGCAGGTTCTACAAGGGCTGAATGCTCCAGTAATGTCAAATGTTGTCTCTTTTGGAGATTCTCACCCCCAGGGAAGGTTGCTAAATCTGAAGGTCTCTGGGAGGTGGAGGCTCATTGGAGGGAAAAGGACAATTGCTTTAACTGTTTATGGGCTCAAGTATAAGCTTTTGAGGCTAATTGTTCTCAGATTAATCAGAGTCTCACCTGTACCTGATGTGTTGTTAACTTGAGTGTTTATATAGGACCCGAGGACACTTAGCCAGAACCAAACCTTGGATGGGGGGTGGGGTGGGAATATATGTAAAAAGGAGATACTTAGTGAGAAACCCTATCTGTATAATCCTTGAGTTTTGGTTCTTGGCCACCAGTTCTTGGCCACAAATAATATACAATGCTACATGGTAAGTGCATTAGAGAGGTGCAATGTGAAATCCAGGGGGAAAGAACAAGAAAGAAAAGGTTCAAGGAGCAGAACAATCTTTGTCCAGGGCTAGGTTTTGGTCAATAGTTAGGGCCTGAAAGGAAACTCGGGATTTAGAGATAAGAAGTCCCTAAGATCTGCTGGTGCTGTAGGGGCATTTACTAAGATAAGTGTCAGAGCCCTAGGCAGAGGCTGAGAGGTAGTCCAAGGTATTCATCAAAGTTTCCCCGCTCCTTTTCTGGGCTCCCTCCTGGCCCTCTGAGGTCTGGGTGTAAGCAATGAAATTCCTCGACCGCCTCCAACCAGGAAACCAGGCAGCTGACTGCTCCTTGGATCTGGCCCACTCTCTCTGGCTTTTTTCCAGGAGGCCCTAGCTTCTTACTCCTTGTCTTCCTCTTGGGAAAATTTGGTGGTTGAGTGAGGGAGGCTGGGATTAATAAAATCATAGAATATCAGAGCTAATGAGACCTTAGCTTTCATTTTACAAATGGGGAAACTGAGGCTCAGAGAAAGAAAGGAACTGGCTCAAGGATGCACCAGCAATTTCATATCAGAGACAGATAGAAGCCCTCCCTCAGGCAAAAGACTCAGGCTGCAGTAGGTAGATCTAGTAGAGAGTGTTATTCTCTAAAGGCCACTTTAATTCTAAGGATGAGGTAGACGAGAGAGTTAAGGACAGAAGTGAATAAATTTTAATGAATAGTTAGATTGATGTGTATTCAGACCTCCAGCATACCCTTCTTTGCTCTTATCCAAGGCCAGTTGACCCCTCTCTCCATCCTAGGCCATCATAAGCTCCTTTTCTCCTCCCTCCCCCCCAAAATGATCACTTAGCTTGCCAAATAGGATTGGTGATGGGTAGAATTTGGGTAAATCCATTGTAGGTCTGGTCTCTGACCAGAGATTTGACCAACATAAATCCAAGCTGGTTCTCCCCCTCCTTAGCCATTCAGTGGTTTAATTAGGAATCAAAACTACAAATGGTCAAGTCAAGATGAGAAGACCAAGGCTAAACACCAGGGGGATGAGCAAAGATGCATTGGGTCAATCCTGGACATCATGGCTGGTGCCATATATAGGTAAAGTGGCTAAGTCAACAAGGCTTTATCAAATGTTTACATTATGCTAAGCTCTGGGAAAACAAAGAAAGTCAAACAAACAAAAACAAAACTGTAGCTCCTGGTTTTAAGAAGGTCACATTCAAATGTGGAGGACAACACGTGAATGACTGTACATACAGCATCTACACAGAATAAATTGAAGGCAAGAGAGGGAAGGCATTAGAATTAAGAAGCATTGGGAAAGGCTTCCTTTAGAAGCTGAGGTTTTATTGGGAACTTGAAAGAAACTAAGGAAGCTGGAAAATGGAGATGAGCAGGGATAGCATTCCAGGCATGGAAGATAGTGGGGAAGGAGTCAGGAAACGGAGCTTTGTGTGTGAGCAACAGACAGGAGGTTAATAGAGAATTTGTGAGGTACATGGAAGGGAGTAAAGTACAAAAAGACTGGAAAGGTGGGGAGGGACCAGGTGGTAGAGGGCTTTAAAAGCCAAACAGGGATTCTCTATTTGATCCGGGAGGTACTGCAGAACCATTAGAGTTAGTGAATGGGGGGGGGAGGGGAGGGAGAGAGAGAGGGGAAAAGTGTTATGTTTAGTCCTGACATAGAATCCCAGTGTTAGAAATACCTTCTGGGCTTATTTAGTGCATCTAGCCCTGCCAGATGCTGCCATCCCCTTTAAGCTATCTTGAACAATTGGTCTTGAAGGCTCTTCTTAAACGTTTCTACTTCTGGAAAGTCCACATTATAAGAAGCCTATTCTGTTGCTTTTGTTTGTTGTTATTCAATTGTTTCACTCATTCAGACTCACCATGACCCTTTTGGGATTTTCTTTGTAAAAACACTGGAATACTCTGCTATTTCCTTCTCTAGCTCATTTTACAGATGAGGAAACTGAGGCAAACAGGGTTAAGTGACTTGCCCAGGATCACACAGCTTGTAAGTGTCTGAGGACAGGTTTGAACTCAGCAAGATGAGTCTTCCTGACTTCAGGACCTGCAGTCTACCTACTTTGCCACCTATTGCTGGACAGCTCTAATTGTTAGGCTCCAGAGACAATGGAAAGAAAACTTGCCAGTCACTTACAAAGAGGGCGATTCTAAACAAATAACTTAAATTCTTAACATTTGTTTTTAAAAGTGAGATCCAGATTCTCTCCCTTCTGCTCCTTCTCCCCTTTAAGAAAGCACTTGTGAAGTTATGCAAAACATATCTATAGTAACAAATTCTAATAATGAAGGCATTGGAGTGGATGGCCTTTGGGTCCCTCCTGGCTGATAAAGATTATCAGTGATATTCTTTATACTGAAATCTGATTCTCTGGGATTTCTCTGTAGCTTTCTTAGTTCAGTCCTCTAGTGTTAAAACTGAATCCCTTTTCCATGGGACAAAACTTTAGATATCACCAGGCATTAGTATGGATTACCCAGTCCTTTGTCCAGCAGCAGTGAGTGGGAAGAGCCTGGGTTTAAATCAGGAGACCTTGATTAGAGCCTCAGTTTAGACAATAAATAGTTGTACAAATCACTTCATTTCTGAGCCTCAGTTTCCTCATCTGTGAAATGAGATCCATAAAATCTGAACTATCTATTCTCCTCCACAGCACACAAACTTGCACATAGAGAGAGACAGGCACAGAGACAGAAACAGATGTACAGAGAGACAGGGTTGTAAAGAAAAGTGCTCTGTGGAGTTCTATTATGAGACAAAGAAAGGGCACAGGAATCCAGACACATGATTAGAGGGGAAAGGGACCTAGGGATCCTGGAGGGCAGACTAGAGGTAGGGGGACTAGTTAAAAAAAATGTTGTTCCCTTCACAGTGTAAGGTCTCAGTGGCATATACAACCTGGTCTGCAGAGGGAGATCCGAATTCAACCTCTGACACACCAGACCTTGGGTCTTGTGAGCCAGAGAAAGATGGTCTCCCCAGAGTGGGAGTGGGTAGACAATGGGGGCTCTCTTCCTCTCTTTTTTCAGTCTCTTCTATTCCTTGATTCTCTCCTCTTGGGGGCATTATATAATCCCAGGGCTTTAGGATGGAAGCAGATATCAAAGCCCTGGGATCATATAGTGCCCCCAAGATGAAACCAAACCTCTTTATTTTTCCCTTCCCCAGTCTCCCAGTTTTTCTCCCCACCCAAATCTGATGCTAGGGAGTTTCCTCTAGGACTAGGATGCAGAACCCTGTAACTCCCCTCAAGGCCCAGCTCAAGTTTTATGTTCTCCAAGAGACTTTTCCTGATGCCCCTAGTTGTTAGTTACTTTCCCCACCTTCACCCCTCATCACTGCATACTTATTTGGTATATATACTATATCTATTTCTCTTTGATCATGTACCTAGGTGTCGCAGTCAGCCTGAAGTCAGGAAGATCTGATCTCAAAATCCTGCCCTTGATATTTCATAGTTGTGTGACTCTCAGTCTCTGGTTGCCTCAGTATCCTCAACTGTAAAATGGGAATTAATAACTTGAGCACCTACTTTCCAGGATTATTGTGAGGATCAAAAGAGAAAATATTTGCAAAGAATATATAATTATGTTGATATGTACTTATTCCCTTCCCTTTTCCTTCTTCTTGTACTAACTCCTTAGTAGAATGTAAGCTCTTTAAGGGCAAATTTTGTATTTGTATTCCTAGTGCTTAAAACACTGTTGGGTACATCCAGAGAAGGGATTCAATAAATGATTATTGGTTGGGGCAGCTAGATAATGCAGTGGATAAAAGTGTGGAGGCCTCAATTCAAAGCCAGCTTCAGACTTTTAACATCTCCTAGCTGTGTGACCCTTAATAAATCACTTAATCCCAATTGCTTTGACCAAAAATCAAGAAGACTATACTAGCCAGTCTGTAAGTTTTCCCCCATCCCCAACTTCTAGGAGTTTATGACTTGCCCCAAATCACAAAAGCTTAGAGGAGAAAGAAACTTGAGATTTGAATCTCACTTGGAATCTAGTGCTTTTTCCACTGCATCACACTCTTTGTTGTTCAGTTTCGCTAATGGTATCCAACTCCTTGTGACTTCATTTGGAGTTTTCTTGGCAAAGATACTAGAATGCTATTTCCTTTTTGAGCTCATTATACAGATGAAGAAATGAGGCAACTAAAGTTAAATGACTTGCCCAGTACTGGTATCTGAGGCCAGATTTGAACTCAGGAAGCTAAATCTTCTTGACTCCAAGTCCACTGCTCTATCCATTTAGCAAACAAACGCCTAGTTGCCCCATCATACACTCTGTCACATGGACTTTCCTTCTCCCTGTTCCAGAACCTGAAAGACATGAGGGATACTGCAATCTTTCTTAGAAGTCACAAGATTTCTAATTGGAAGGGACTCTGCCATTCATCTCATTCAAATCTCACATTTTACAGATGGAAAGAGAGACTCCAAAGAGATTAAGCTCTAGATCAAATTGTAAATCACAGAGCAGAGATTGGTTCTTTGATTCCAAATTTAATGCTCTTTTCACTAAGCCTACACTTGGTGTTCCATATTTAAGCAGGGGACAAAACCTTGCGCCAAAGGAAGAAAACCTTAATGGTGGAATTTGAGGCATCAAGGAGACAGCTGAAGGAGAAGGGAAGCATTTTGGAGTAACACTTGCAGTCTTGCCTCTTGACTCCTAGGACCCTCTACCCAACTATTTCTCTTAAGACTAAAAAGCAGTCAGTTCTGATCAATGGTTGGGAGTTGGAACCTTGATTAATTGCTCTGGGGCTGAGCTGTCCTGGGGATTTGAGAGTCAAGCATAGAGAGAATGTAGTTCCTTTACTTCATAAATTGAAATGGAGGACAGAAACACCAGTGCCAGACTAAAGTATCAGCATCAATCAACTGCCCCTCTGTGGAGGGCACAGGGGCAGTGATAGTAGAAATGGCTAAGGAGCTACATTTTAGTTCTGTCCCTTGCCCTGTGTGACTCGGAAGATCCCTTCTGGTTGCCGGGTCTTAGTTCCCATATCTGTGAAAGGGGTACCATGTTCACTGCTCTTCTGCCTCTTCGCCTGCTGTTAGGGATTAGGTAGGAGCAAAGAGATGAAGACACTTTAACGGGACCTACCTTCTTAAAGAGAGTCTTATTAGTGATGGTCAAAATGGGACAGACTTTAGCCCTTTTATTTTATAGAAGAGGAAACTTATCTTCAGAGATGGCAGTTGCAGTACTTAGGTCCTGGAGAAACCCACCGACCCGCTGAGTGACAGCCTCCCTCTTCTTTCCCATTGAGAAGGTAGGGGACTTTCGGGGACTCAGGCCATGGCGACCACCTATGGGACAGGAGGAAAGGAGTGGGATGGAGAGGGTGGGGCTGACAAAGAACTCCTCTTATTGGCCGCTTGTGTCATCACTCAGGAGTGCCGCTTTCAAAGAACTCCTCTTCCCTCCCCTCAGAGTCTCTCCCACTCCTATCCCCATCCCCCCACTCCTATCCCCATCCCCCCACCCCACCCTGCCTCGGGTGTGTGTTTGAGGCTACCCCAGGGATTGGTTGTTTGGTGGTCGGACCCGTAAGCTTCCTCCTAGTTAGGGACAAGTGCCCCATTGTCCAGGCCGGCGCGGGCCTTAATTACATCCACATGCTGGGCAGGCGGGCAGGCAGGCGGGGCTGCTTTTTGGCTCTGGGATAGGTTTGGGGTGGGGGGAGGAAGGGAAGGGGAAAACAGCTTGGCTGTTCTCACCAAGAGCCCGTTCCCCCAATACGGTACCCTACCCCTCACCACCTATACCTCCGTTCCTATAAGTCTCGGACACCTATGGGTACTCTTAGGAGATGAGGGAGGGAGAAGATTTCAAATGCTTCCCTTGGTGGAGTGGAGGAGGCAGGGCTGAGCATACCCTCCACGGATGCTGATCCAGCCCAAACCCTCTCACCCGCCCAACACTGCATCTAAAAAAGGGAGAATAATAACTACATTTATGTAGCCTTCCACTTAAAGGCTTCATCTGATATTTTCTCGACGCCTAGGACCGGACCCTCGGCTCTAAATAGTTGTGCCAACAAAGCACAAACTCTGCTAGATTGTATCAAGTCAAAAAGGCTTCCAATGCCAGTTTGGCAACTGACTGTATGCACATTTGGCTCCAGAGGCCCAGATATGCTTGTAGAAGCTTATGGTGATGAATGTTTAGGTCAAAGTACCCTTGAATACCATTTACTTGGTTTTATTTTTTTTAATTTAATTTTTTTTTTACAGTAACACGCATTTATTTTCTCTTTCCCACTCCCTCTCTCTCATTGAAAAAGAAAAAGAAAAACAAGCCCTTTGTAACAAATATGCATAGCAAAACAAGACAAATTCTTGTATTGGTCATATCCAAAAATAAGTCTCATTCAGCACCCTGAGTCCATCACCTCTGTCAGAAGGTAGGTAGCATACATCATCATGGATCCCATCCAGCAGTAGTTGATGATTAGTTCAAAGTTGTTTGTCTTTGCAATCTTCTTGTCCTTCTACTGCTGTTTGCTTCTGCTCACTGCACACTCTGAATCAGTTTTTTTCTGAAAACTCTTTTCGTCATTTCTTACAGACTATCTACTAAGTTATAGAAAAGTTATATGATTTGTCCTTTCTGGGCTACTCATATACAGAACATCTCAGATCCTTGAGAACAGTAACATACAGCCAAACTTTAAAGCACTTTTGTCACAACAAAGGAGACAGTAGTGAAAGTATGATTCTCCTCCTCCTTTCCCTTTACAGAGAAAATGGAGACATAGAGAAGTAAGATGGGGGCAGCTAGGTGGCGCAGTGGTTAGAGTACCAACCCTGAAATCAGGAGGACCTGAGTTCAAATGTGGTCTCAGATACTTCCTAGCTGTGTGACCCTGGGCAAGAAGTCACTTAACCCCAATTGCCTCAGCAAAAAAAAAAAAAAAAAAAAAAAAAAAAAAAAAAAAAAAAAAAAAAAATAAAAAAAAAAAAAAAAAAAAAAAAAAAAAAAAAAAAAAAAAAAAAACAAAAAAAAAAAAAAAAAAAAAAAAAAAAAAAAAAAAAAAAAAAAAAAAGTAAGATGACTAGTTGTTCTTGTTCTTGAGTTGTTTCAATCATCTTCAAAGCTTTGTGACCCCATTTGGAGTTTTCTTGGTAAAGATAATGCAGTAGTTTGTCATTTCCTTCTCCAGCTCATTTTATAAATGAGAAACTGAGGCCAACAGGGTTAAGTGACTTGCCTGGGTCACATAGCTAGTAAGTTTCTGAAGCCAGATTTGAACTCAAGAAGAGGAGTCTTTCTGACTTAAGGTCTGGAACTCTATTCACTATGCCACCTAGATACCCAAGATGATTAAAACAAAGGTCATGAAACTAGTAAATATCAAGCCAAGTTTCTATGAATTCAAGCAAAACCCTCTTCCTACTGCCAGGCACTGGAGAGCTGGGAAAAGCACATATTCAGAAACATAAAGAGAGCTTAGAATTTTAGTCATCTATCTGCTGAGAATAGTGTTGGCTAGACCTTTCCCATGAGGTCAGTCTCCTGCTTCACTATGCCAGTGATGGATGGTAGTAGTGGTGGTGGAATAGGTCTATCAGCAACCTTAAGCTTTGACCAGGCATCTCTCTTGACTCTTCTCCAAATTTTTGGTTTTCAGGGGAGATCAAGGAAGATCAGAAGTGGGGTGATGGCTAAAATCATTATAATCCAACAGTAGCATATAATAGAGAGAGATTATAGACTGGTTGAAACAGTGCAGGGCCTGGGTTTGGGTGGTTGCCATTGGGATGGAAAGGAAGAAAGAACCAGAAGTGTCTTGGAAATGGAAAGTCATGGGTTTGAATGACAGTTTTGCCACCTATTCATTGTGGAACCTTTGGAAAAGTTCTTCACATCTCTGGGCCCATACATAGCTTCTTCATCTCTAAGATGATGGAAGTTGGAGTTGCTATCTGCTAAGATTTCCACCAGCTTTGCTATTTTTGTAACACCCATGAGACAAATATGAAAAAGAACCAACAGGACTTGATGACTGGTTATGGTTAGGTGTGGGTACCCTGTTTTAGGAAGAACAATGACAAGCTGGAGAGACTATAAAAGATAATTAAGATTGGGAGGGGACTAAAGAACATACCATATAAGGATGAGCAGAAGAAACTCAAGAAAAAAATGTGGGAGGGGCAGGGGATTATTGCTTTCTTCAATTATTTTTTTTTTCTTCAATTATTTGAAGGGCTGTTAAATAGAAGATGGGTTATATTTGTTCTGCTTGGCCACAGATAGCAGAACTAGGAGTGGAGGATAGACATTTCAGAAAAGCAGATTTTGGCTTGATATAAGGAAAACTTACATAAAATCAAAATTATCCCAAAGAAGAATGGGCTGACTCATAAGATTTGAAGTTTCCCATCACTGGAGGTCTTCAAGGAGAGGCTAATATGGCCCTTGGTCATGGATGCTGCAGGAAGGACTCCAGCAATGGAACTGGTTGAAAAAAATGGACTCTGAAGTCCATGTATACATATGTACACACATAATAAGTCCAAACATATGTTGTGGGGGGAAGGGAGAGGAAGAGATGAGTCAAATGCAGTATTTCATGAGTATAAGGGAAAAAATCCTTATCCTATTAACATAATTAAATACATGCTGAAAGAAAAGCTGGAAAATGATATTTGGTTGGGTCTGTGGGATGGCAGGACATCCAGATGGAAATTTTGGGAAGTGATAGGGCATTTGGAACCAGAGATCAGAACTAGATATGTAGACCTGAGAATTATGTACACTAAAGTGTTGGCTGAAGTCTTGAGACTGAGATGATATGAATGAGCTCTATAAAGGAGAGAATGATGAGAAGAGATCTGAGAGTCAACTTCTGGGGAAAGCTCATAGACAAAGGGTTAGAAGAGAAATAGAAGAAAGTGAAGCTGACAAAGGGGTCATAATAGAAAGCCTGGCCAAAATTATATATTAGGGCTATGTTAAAAATGTTGGATTTAGAATGAGACCTGGTGTTATAATTTGTAAACAAAATTTAGAAGTAGTTATATGACCCAACCAAGGATCTTTCTCTTTCGTGGCCTGAATTTCTTTCTCTATAAAATGCAGTGGTTGACCAGTTGACCTGACTGAGCAAGTAAGAGCAAAACTGCTTAATTTCTCTATATGTACTCCAGAAAAGATAAAGCAATAGAATACCACATCTAGTAAAGACTGAGAATAAAGAGAGAAGCAACAGTGAATCCTTTCATTCACCCTAGTTCTACAAAGGAGGGATACCCAAGAGTCTGTAGAAGACTGAGGGGTTACCAGATTGGCAGAGGTAACAGAAAAGGAAAATGATAATTGCTGGAAGAAGTGTGAATTGATTCAGTAATTCTGGAAAGCATTTTGAAACCATGCTCCAAAAAAAGATATTAAATGGTACACTGCCTTTGAATCATTGATATCACTACTAGGCATAAATCTTAAAGAAATTTTAAGAAAGAGGAAAAGGGTCCATAAATACAAAGATATTTATAGCACCTCCTTCTATGATGGCAAAGATCTGTAAACCAAGGAGGTGCCTATCAATAAGTGAATGGCTAAAGAAATGACTGTGTACTGGCATAATGGATTCTCTCCCTGTAAAAAATTACAAGAGAGATTCAGAGAAACCTGGAAAAACTTATATGACTTGATACAGAGTGAAGTAAGCAGAATCCATGGGTAACTTACATACTTTGTTACAAAGGAAAACAGCTATAAAAGACTTAATAACTGATCAGTGAAATGGTCATGAGTGGAGAGGATCAATGATGATGCATGCTGCCTTCAGTTGACAAAAGTTTTTGTATATGTCAAATGTATACACACTTGTTTTGCTTTCGTACATTTATTTCTAACAAGCACTATGTCTTTCTTTTTTTATTTGGAGGGAAGATATGTGCAGTCAAGTGGGAGTTAAGGCTGGTATTTCCCTCCAAAAAAAAAGAAGCAAAGAAAGTAAAGAGGATCACTGAAGCATTTTTTTTTAAATGTGCAGAAAAGAGGGACATTCAAAAGGGGAAAAAAGCAATACAGTTTTGAAATTAACATGATGAAGTTATTATATACTTAAAAAACAAGCTGTATGTAATAAAGATTTATGGTTTCACATATAATGTTTTCTGTTCTACTTTGCAAAAGGATAATTTTAGGGGGTGTTTTAAAAATTCAAATAAAAAAATAAAATTCATTGGTTAGATTTTTTTTTTTTTGCTGAGGCAATTGGGATTAAATGACTTGCCCAGGATCACACACAGCTAGGATATTGTGTTTGAAGTCAGATTTGAACTCAGGTCCTCCTGACTTCAGGGCTGGTGCTCTATCCACTGAGCCACCTAGCTGCCCCTAGATGATTTCTTAATAGCTGTTCAATACTGCAGAAAAATCAAAGGTGATTAGATTTGAGAAAAGGTCATTACAGATGTCTATGAGGGTCATTGGTGACTAGAGAGAATGCCCATTCAGTAGAATGGTGAGAATGGAAGTGATATTGAAGGAAATCAGGGGGAATTGAATGGTGGGAAGGCAAAAATCAACGTATGTAGATAATCTATTGGACAAATTTGATTGGATCAGGTTAGTCTTTTTGGGGACTTGTATATGGAGTGATGGAGAAAAGTCAAAAATGCTAGTGAGGAGCATTATTGAGAGATCAAACTAGCTGATTAATTAGGCCATCACTTCCTGGCCAACTCCCACACATTCACACTATCACCTTTATTTCTACCCCTTGTGCTTTCCTAGTATTTAAAACAACCCTGGCACAAAGTAAGTGCTTAACAGATGCCTTCTGTCTCTCTAATCTATCTGTTGGACCTATTACCCAACCTTACTTCTGGTTGTTACCAGCCAGAGCATCTAGCTCCCTCAAAGTTCTTTCTTTATTAAAGTCCTTTGTACTGGAGGTAAATGGTCAAAACCTTCTAATGTACCCTGGGAAACCAAGAAGCTCCAGTTACTTGAGGTTTCTCCTCTGAGAGCCCTGAGCTGGCACAAGGTTTTAGGAATTCATATCTGTTATGGATTTTCTGATGCACCTGTCCCTGATGTAAGGGAGACATAAGTTTTATTCCTCCTGAGCCTTGGACCTGATATACCCTTTGGCCAATGAGTTCAGGCTTAGTCTGGTCCCTTGAAGTCTCAAGAAGTCTCTGGCTAGGCAGGAGTGGAAAACGTGGATCAGAGCTGACTGGGGAGGGGGAAGGCAGAGAGGCCCAGGCTGAGGGGTTTGGGGAGAGCCAGGAAAGAGGCTTAGCACCTCATCAGAGCAAGTGAGTCACTGCCCCCAGCCCACCTCCTTCCCTCAAACTACATAGTTAATACTCCTTTCCTCTCCCCCCTCTCCCAGGATTTACAAAGACCCTTTCCTCTTGGAAACCTTTCCCCTCCTTCAGCTCACAGCCCTGTGCTCCCGTACCTTTGCACATCAGTCCCATTCTTGAACCCAGGCCTCTTATGTAGAAGGTACAGTAGGAGCTCACTAGTGGGAATGCAGTGTGGCAGGTAGCACCTTCCCTTCTTGATCTTCTCACTTGAAAGTGAGCTCTTTCTAATTTCACTAGAACATCTTGTCAGGTTTTTCTTCCGATTCCCTCACACTCTCCTTCAGACCCTTTAGAGCAGTGAGAAACTACCACAATCAGAGGATTCTTGGCCACTTACTATTGCCAATGTAATTTAACCTCTTTTGGCCTTAGTTTCCCCATTTACTAAATGAAGGGGTTGTATTAGATCAAAGCTTCTTAAACTATGGGCTGTGACGCTAGATGGGATTGTCTTAATAAATGTGGGGTCACAAAATTATGATTTATTATCAGTAAATGTTTAATTTGTATTCTATTTTATATACCTGTATACCCAGGGTTGCATAAAAATTTCTTGGGTGAAGGAGATCATGAATGGAAAAAGTTTAGGAAGCCTTGGGGATTAGATTACCTTGTGAGCTCCTTTTCCAGCTCTGAATCCATTACCTACCTATTATTATAAAGACCTGACTTTCATTACCATTAGACTGGAATCACCTTGAAAGCAGACTGGGTTTTATTTTTTTTTTAACCAACTCAGGACAGAATTTTAAGAGGTTATTGACCTTAATTAAGTTGATCTGATGGAAAGGACATGGGAGCAGAAAGGTTCTTGCAATGTCATTTTCTCTTTTCCTACAATGCTCCCTTTAGATTCCTGACATATCGGTATGTTTAATTCCTTAAGTATAAACAAACCTAAAAGATGAATGGCTACAAGTCATGAGTTACTGCCATGTTGGAAAAGCCAAACCCAGAGTGACCCAGTAAACAGAAAGGCATGAGATGGATGTGAGTTGGCTGGGGCATGAACATATCTGAGGTATATCCATGCATTAAAGCTAAGGAACCTTAGAGGTTATTGAGGTCAACGTTATCATTTTATGTGAAAGGAAACCCAAGCATTGCTCAAGGACAAAGGGTTGAGGAGCAGGACTGGAATTGAACACAGGTTCCCTGACTTCAGATTCAGAGCTTTACCTGCCATACCACTATTCTCAAGGCAAAGGGCTTCTGGTCAAAGCTCCTCTTCACCAACTCTGCCAGACCCACAAGAACTTTGCTTTTTCTGTATCTCTTCCCATTTCCTTCCCTTAGCTTAATTCTCTTACTCATCTTGTTTTGTATTGAGATTCCAATCTAATTTCTGTTTTTCTATCTCTAATAGTCATCTAAAAAAACTGACTTTGTCTTCCTGTATTTATCCTCCTTCTCCATCACTATTTCAATATCCTCCATTTAATCCAGTTTTGATGTGTTCTACTCAGAAATTCATTATATACTTTTACATTTTAAAGACAATCACCAACCCATAGAATCTTGCATTATGGGGAAGGTTTGTGCATGAAGGGGCCTTCATGGCCCAGTGACCACACTCCAAATCGGGCTTGCTAGCTCTGGAAGCAGAGAAGTTTTGTGGAATGGAACTCTTGACAGCAGAGAACACTGACAGCTATTGAGGAAGAACCCAGATTGAGAAGGGAAGCTCTTCTGCTTCTGTTTTGGGAAGGTCCTAATGTAGCCCGAACATCCTTGAACACCATCCCTCTACAACTTCCTTGACAAGTAATCATACAGTCTTTGTTTAAAGACTTGCAATGAAAGGGAACCTACCTCTTTCCCAAGCAGCACACGCATTCTACTTGTGGATGGCTCTGTGCTCGGAGGCCAAGTAAAGCATCCTCTTTCACTTAATAGCCCTTCAGATAGTTGAGAGCTCTCTTGGATACCATTTGCATCGTGCTCTTCTCAGGCTAAATATCAAGTCCTCAACTGATATTCACATGACATCATTCTGAGGATTTTCACTAATATGACCACCCTGTTTTTGTCCCAGGATGTTCTTCTCAATGTTCTTCCTTGAAAAGTTTTAAATTCTTTTTTAAAAAAGAGGGGTCTCCCAGATTTGTGAATCTATTTATGTAGGGTGCTTGCCTTGCAATTCAGACTTACAAAGTTGTCTGTAATACTGAGAAGTTACTTGTCTAGAGTTATGCAGCAGGCATGTCAAAGGCAAACTTGAATCCATCTCTTTCTGACTCCAAGAGGTTGGCTCCCTATCCATTATGCTATGGTTTCTGTTAAAGTAAATAAAATCTTTTATTTACATTGAGGCAGGTGGGATATACAGCTGTTAAAAGCCAGGAATGAGAGTAAGGTAAAGCTTGAGTTCAAATCCTGCCTTGGATGTTTAATAGTTGAACCCTGAACCACTCAGTAAATAAATATTTATTTATAAGTGCCTGCTATGTGCCAAGCACTGTGCTGGGCAAGTCATCTACCTCATATTCCTCTTTTTTTTTTCTTTTTTGCTGAGGCAATTGAGGTTAAGTGACTTGCCCAGGGTCACATAGCTACGGAATGTTAAGTGTCTGAGACCAGATTTGAATTCAGATCTCCCTGACTTCAGGGCTGGTGCTCTATCCACTTCACCACCTAGCTGCCCCAGATTCCTCATTTGTAAAATAACAGGATCTACCTTGTTTTGAAGACCAAGTAAGATCTTAAATCTCCTTTGTAAACTTTAAAGTACCCATATAAATGTTAATTATTGCTATTGGTATTGCTAACTACAAAAACATGAATGCCCTATTCTTTGTAATAAATTATCTTCTCTATCCCTAAATTTTTTTAGGAGGCATGGTATTATTTCACCCTCCTCCCCCACTGTTCCTGCCTCCTTCCCAAATTATATAGGTTTCAGTCGCATATTAAATATAAGAGCAGGACAATCGTAGTGTTTTACTGGTATCCATAAAATACCAAAGGAACCAGAGGAGTCTCCAACACATTGTTATTTTTCTCCATCATCTCCACAGGTTTATGTGACAGTTTAGTGAGTACAGTGGATAGTGCTGTATCTGGAAGCAGGAAGATACCAATTCAATTCTTGCTTTGCACACTGTGATTCTGGCCAAGTCAAGTAACTTCTCAGCCATGAATAAAATGGGGATAATAATAGCGCCTCCTGGGCAGGATTGTTGTGAGGATGGAAAACAAGTAAAGTATGTAAAGCACTTTGTAAAAGTGAAATATAAATGTCAGCTATATGTTACTATTATTATTAAGAAAACAATCACACAGCATGAGTTATGTATGGTGGGCTTGCCACCCATCCCCATATAGGTAGTATCTGCACCAATGAAATCATGTTTATAAAAGCATTGGAGAGAAAGAGAGAGGTTTGGTTCCACCAGGAGAGACCAAATAATTCTGGAGAGAATACTAGAACAAAGGCCAACCTCAGCATCTTGGTAGGAGCAAAAGATAGAAAAGAGAAAAGCTGGAATCACCAAGAACATAGGACTCTCTAAGACAGTAGAAATTGGAAAGGGAGATGCCCAAATCCTTAGGCAGTGAGGTAAGAGAAAGATCTTGGTCTGAAAGAGTTGGTCTCTGAGCCCTAAGAGAGACATTAGGATTCAAGCAGCTGTTAAGGGAGCCTGAATCTCCCAGAAGCCATCCTAAATAGGTCTCTCTTCCTACTCAAGCCAGAAAGAAATGAGAAGCCTCTCTGGCTTTTTTTTTTTTTTTTAGCACAGTGGCTGGCACACCTATACACCTTGTTTTCCATCTCCAAAGGTTCAGGGTAGGCTCCACTACCCCTTGGAAAGAGGTCAGGTTTTTAGAAATCATCTTTACATATTTAGGCTGTCATGGGTTTATCAACTCGACCAAGCTTCTTCCCACTCTATTCTCCCATCCCTCCAAAAAAAAAAAAAAAAAAAAAAAAAAAAAAAAAAAAAAAAAAAAAAGAACAAGGAGGAAAAACTGCTCCAGTCTGTGCCTGTAGGTTTTTCCCTTCCTGATATCCACTAGGTAAAATTTACTGGCCAGTGGCATTGTGCAAAGAACCTTAGACTCAGTTCACCTATCTGTAAAATGAGATTGAACTTTTTATGCTACTTAACTAAGTACCTAAGTGGTGTAGTGGACAGAAAATGGAAACTAGATTCTTCTGGAAGACTTGAATTCAATTCCAATCTCTGACAATAGCTGTGTGAACTTGGCAAGTCAGCCGTCTGCTCCTTTCCTCAACTATAAAATGAAAATAATAGCACCTAGTCCTATGATTGTTCTAAAGCTCAAATGAGATTTTATATATATTATATATAACATATATATGTAAAGTACTTTACAAATTTTTAAGTACTATGTAAACGCTATCACAATTAAGAAAACTTCTTAAACTTTAGAGCATTGTATAAAGTTTAGCAAATATATAAATTGAGCCAGAGTGCCCATTCTAGGTGGTATTCAACCTTGACTTTTCTCCTCTCAAAGGCTCTTTCATTTCTTTTCCTCAACTATGTGCACTTCAAAGGAACAGTCTTCATTCAACACATTCTCTTCTCCAAGTGCATTCTTGTCCTTGGAGGGCTCACACATCCCATCCTTTTAATTACTCTTGATCCTTCTTTAGGCCAACCCCCTCTTCTTCCAAACATTCTCACTGAGATTTCAGTTCATACGAAGTTCTTTAGTAAGTAATCTAGGTCTCCTATTTCTTTCCTTCTAAATAGTTGATTTAATTAATTAAAGTTTCCTTGGCCTTTATACCTTCCTCCTAATACCCTGAGCTCACCAATATCTTTCTTCTCTTTACTATTCCTTTAATTCAATACATTTATTAGGCAACTATTGAAAGGCTATCCACTTTCCAAGTTGGTAATGCAGGCAACACAAGACAGAATAAGCCTCTGCTCTCAAAGAGCATCAAATCTAAATGGGAAGATACTGATAATTCGATAGAATGCAAACTTTGAAAAGTACAATTGTTTTTTGACCTTTGGAGCCCAGCTTATGGTAATTTTCTAAGGTTGTTTTCCATTTAAAATAACTTTGCTGTTTATCACTTGCATTTGATGCTTGCTTTTGGCCTTTTCTATCTTGTGACTATGGGCAAGCCACAACTTGTCTGCTTAATTTCCTCATCTGTGATGTAAAAATAATAGCAAGTTTTGCCAGTCCCATTCCCTCACATAAGACTAGCATTCTATCAGCAGGCTTTTTTTTTTTTTAAAGGAAGTCTCATGTAAGCCTTAAAATGCTATATAGATTCACACCTGCTGATTATGCTGATATTATGGTGATTATGAGTTAAGGCTGTGTAACCCTAGGTAAGTCACTTAACTGCTTGGTGCCCTCAGACAACTCTATAAGACTATAAATTTTAGGTAAAGTGAAGATCTGCACTGATGGAGGCAATTCTTCATGGGAGATTCTTTACACTGATGAAAATGTAGATCCTACTCTGTACACACATACACATACACATAAATGAAATCAAGTCAAAGGGCATCAGCCAATAGCAGGAAGCAATACCCCCTAGCTGATACTGAGTTATCTACAGGGGAGAGAAAAAAAAAAAAGGAAAGGAAAAAAGAGGGGGAATGAGAAAAAGAGGGATATTGAGGGAAAGGACAGAATAAAGTTAGACCAAAGAGAAAGCAACAAACTGCTTGTTCTTACTGGCCTGTTTACATTTCCTGCTGGATATGGCCCCAATAATTTCCTGTAATATCCTGGAAAAATTCAGTACACTATAATATATGACTGGCTGCCCTGGCAAAGTTCTCTCTCATGTTTTATTTCTAATAAGCTGCCCAGATGTGATGCCTTCCTCCCTGGGAGGCTATTACAAGCTTTTCCCTATTGCTCCTCTCCACAGTTTGTTTTTTCAACTGAAGCTTTCTACCTATGGTTCTCCTTTCTTCTTGGGCTTGGGAACAAGCAAATGTTCTTTGTCACAGTGTTATGAAGATAAAATGAGATCATCTATGTGAAGGCACTTTGAAAAGTTATATAGTACATAAATATAACCTGTCATTTTCAGCCTAGTGCAATTCAACATTTTTTATCAGTGACTTGGATAAAAACACAAAGGGTTCTTTGCCAAAATATGAATGGTACAAAGCTGGGAAAGAAAGCTAATATGCTGACTATAACTGGGATTCAGAAAAACATTTAGACTGGCTGAAGCAATTGTTGGAGACTAATAAGCACAGAGACCAAACCTGTGATTCTATAGGCACCTGGGTGACTAAATTCCCACTTACTCTTTATAGTCTGAGAGAACTGCTTGACTGAACTGAGAGCTGAAGTCCAAGTTCAGTCTCTTTAGAATCAGAACTTGAACTGAGATCTTCATGGCTTGAGGCCAGCTCTCTAGCCATTAGACCATGATGCCTCCTAATAAAACTTATTTAGATCCAATTGAGCAGAGATAAATGTTAGGTTTGTACTTAAGAGTCTAAACACCAACTGTACAAATTCATTGATGACAGAAGTTACATATGAAAAACTTTTTTTTTTAAAAGATTGGATAAATACAAACATCAGTTCAAAAAGAAAACAAACACAAAAAACCCCTGCAAGCCAAGCTAGAACACCCGCCCTAATGTACTCTTAAATGCCATTATTATGAATAGTGTACAGAATGAGGTAGGTGATAGTTCCTTGATACTCTGCCCTGATCAGATCATTCTGGAGTATTTATATTGAGTTCTGAAATCTTAATTTAAGAAAAGCCATTGACAACCTGGGTTAGATGGTGAGATTTGTTATACAAGGCTTGATAGAAGAGAGGGTTTAAAGGAATCACTGTTTTCTTTAAATACTTGAAGGAATAAATCTTCTGCTTATCAGGCTGGTAATTAATAAGGGCGCAATATAAAAAGATGGGTTTTCTAATATTAAGTTATCTGAAAATGGAATGGCAGTTCTGGAGGCAATGAGACCTTGGTCACTGGCAATATTCAGGGACTGACGTCCATTTGATATTCAAGAGACTGATGCTTCATATAGGATTAGACCTCTAAGGTTCCTTCTAATTTTAAGATTTAAAATCAAAACCTGATGAGCTTACAAACTAGACAGATGATGTAAGTACATGTATACATGCATAATTTGACTTTATTTTACAGGTTTCCTCTTCCTAACTCTCCCCATATACTTCAAAACCTAGGCCAGTCTCTTCTATCTTTGGAACTGTTGCCTTTGCTATAATGCTTCATCTTTCATCCCCTTCTGGTCAGATTAATTTAATCTTTAAGAATACCCATATTCCCCCCCCCCCAATAAAGTGCTAGATAATAGGACCTGAGCAATGTTTGACTGTTATAGAATATTGTGGAAGTTCTTTTCAACTTAGTGTGTTCTATTCAAGGATACATACCCTTCAACTTTATTCTTCCTTTAGGTTTTTTACTTTATGGTGCATAGAAAGTGACCTCAGAAGAATTCAATACCATTTATGAGGCACAGTAAAGTTCAGAAGAAACTAAAATTCAGCTTTATTTAGCCAATATATTACCCTAGCAGAATCCTACTTCTATTTTGCCTCATTGTTAATACTTTTCATTTCTAAGGGGCTAAAATAGTTTTCAATAAATTATACATCCCTGAGAAACCTCTGAGCTCAATCAATGCTAAAACATATAAGATAAATATTATGTCTTATGAAATACAATCATGGTCTTAAATTTACATCACTTTACATCTTGTGATTCTTTTGTGAAGTTGGATTTTGTGAAAATGGGTTCATGTCTATTAAAACTTTGATAAACTATGTTTTCAGAATCAAGAAAGATCACTCTAACCCTTTCAGTAACATGTTTCTTGTTATCAGTCAATTCTTCATTCTCTTTAGAGGAAAAAAAATAGGCATCTGACCCAACAAAATTTTTATTCTAGGTTTCTGAAAGAACTTTTTTTTTTGAAGGAAAAAAAGGCCCAACAGGCTCTTGGACAATAACTCTTACAATGCAACACTTTAAAGAGTTAGAGGGAAATTAATCCATCACTCAAGAAGATATTTTCCTAAGGATATTTACACCATGGCACTTGAATATGACCCTTGTTTTTTCCCTTACTTTGAATTCCAAATTTACTGAAATGTAACTTCTGACACTAGGAGTCTCCAAATCTAGCAATTCATGAATGCTTTGGTAAGCAATATTAGAAATAAGCAGGAATAATATGCTATCACTACAAAAAAGTCATGGCAACTTCAGAACTGAGCTGGACTTGTACTTACTGCTCTATTAGAAATGACTCTTTACTGAGTAATCCAAGTCAAGTCAACTCTATCTACTTACAATTAGAAAGAAATAATGACAACTTTCCTTTATTTCTTTCCCAAAGATAATATAGAGACAGGTTTGATCTTGATCATAATAATAAAAGAACCAGTCTTTTCATCCTTCTGTTCCCTTGACTCAATGAGAGTTAATGATGTTTTAAAAAAGAAACAATAAAACTAACATTTCACACCCCTTCTATGGAAATTCATTACTTAGGTCTAGAACAGTATGGAATTCTTATTACATGTATGCAACTGAAGTTTGCTGATAGCTGATTGTGTACTGGGAACCTGGGAAGAGAACAAAGATTAACAAGATCCCATCTCTCTGTTCTCCCTGTGTTGAATTCCCTTTAGAAACCAGTTAGAGTGAAGTCTAGTTCCACCCAATGAAGAAATACAAAAATTTGATGGTTCATGCTACAAGGGGAAGATTTAGAACTTCTCTTACCAGAGGCTTGAAAGACTTTCTAAATGCAACCAAAAACCACAATGAAACTTCTTAGTAGTTTACCCTAGACTGAGATTTTATGGAGACAAAATATCTGTTTCAACCTATCAAAGATGAAACCCACCTGAAACCCAGAAAGGGTAGCCTCCCGACTGGAGCTCCACGGGTTGGAGAAGACAAGTATTTCCTAACTGGCTCCCTTAGGGACACCAATCTTGGCAAATGGCTATTCTTCCTTCTTCATCCAGCCTCATAAACTATTTTAATCAGGTGCCCTTGGATGGCTGCTAAGTTGAAAAAAAGCATCACTGTTTCA
Organism: Myrmecobius fasciatus; assembly: GCA_023553655.1. Taxonomy (NCBI): domain Eukaryota; kingdom Metazoa; phylum Chordata; class Mammalia; order Dasyuromorphia; family Myrmecobiidae; genus Myrmecobius; species Myrmecobius fasciatus. The sequence goes on from JAJPUD010004526.1 coordinate 52,853, forward strand.
TCACCAATGAATACATGAATATAGTCCTAGGCACCACATAAATCCATCAAGTGGATTCCTGAACCCATCTGGTACAGTAACAGTGTGTCAAATCTGCAGAAGACAACAAAATGTCACTAAAAACCTCAAATAAAAATCTGATTTTTCAACTTTTTTTTTTTTTTTTTATCCAGGGTCAAGACCACAGACAATTTATTATGTAGTACGATATAGGTGAAGAATGATCAAGAGAAAGTATGTTTATGAATGACATGGATTTTGAATGAAAAGATCCAAGTTGTGGAAAGAAAGTTTAAATTTGGCTTTTGCTTTTGGAAATGGTTATCAAAATCGTCATAAGAAGCCACTAAAGCCTTACAGAGAAAATAATCCATAGTGTATCATTTTCATTTTGCAAACAGGGTCACAAGAGCAGTAAAATATAAGCCCAGATACCCAGAGAGTTAGCATACATGTTTGATAGGGAAGAAATAAGAAACTTGGCATGCTATTAGCTATTTAAATAAAATCTATATTGAACCATTTCTTACTCATGGTGCAACCTGGGATAAAGCAAATTTCTCATAGAAACTACTACCCCCGCCCTCCCAACTCTGCATAGATGTGTATAATACTCATTTTCAGTAAGGCTTTCAAAATATATGAAGTTTTATAGCATTTGTATTTTAAGGATTTAGGGCAAATACATTTTTTCTTCTACTTGATAAAAAGAAAATTAGTACTTAAAGGTTCAAAAATATATCAATCGAATTTTTTTTACATAAATAAATTATATTGATTTTGGATTTAACAGCTGAAAAAACTCTTTCTGCTTCCACTGGAGGCAAAACTGAACAAAATGTTAGTTAAACAGAGAGAGCAGCATTTCTAAGAAATCTGTGGATAGATAGCATTATACAGCAGCTATGCTACAAGGGTGTTATTAAATACATGTTTAATTATTGGCTTCTTTGCTATATGATCAGTTACATAATTTCTGATTTACTCCTCTGATCCGTGAAACTGGGAATCTAGTTTCTGAAAATACACTTGGTTGATTTTCAGTAATGGTTTAACAGACTTCTTTGAGATGCTAATTTAAACACGTACATAATTTATAATCCCAAATGTATAAAAGACAATGACAAGCATCATAAATAAATAATGCAAACTGAAATAGTTATGTCAAACATTTGGACCTTCTGATAAATTAGCAAAACTGTAACAGAAAAATGTAAAAAATACAGTAAATTGTGACAACAAAATGGACACTAGCAATACTTCCAACATTTCCAACTGTCCTGCTGCACTGTCCACTGCCCCCAGTGCACTCCACCACTATGAGTTTATTTCAAGTCTCAGGTCATGAATTCTACAGAGAGGCTAGACTAAGGGGACTGAAAAAAATGTTAACTGGCTGATGGAGAAGGGTGGTTTCTTCTTAGGCCAAGCTTCTGAAGATTGAGAGTCTAAGGAAGAATCAAAAATAATGTTAATTTGTAACATATTCTTGACTGTCTCAATAATTTGCTGTTTGTACCCAATTGTCCAATATACGCAGAGAATATGTAAAGAAGTGGGGAGGGGAAAAAAAAACCCCAACACTTTCACAGTCTAACATTATAAAAGGCAGGATATTGGTGGTGGTGGCTGGTGACAAAGGGGACACACTCAAGTTTTGAAAAACTTCAAGGTCTTGACAAAGGACCTTCCAAAACATAAAAGCTGCCATTCTATTGGACTATTTCTTGTAGGTTTCAGCAGAGGCGCCCTTCTGGGTAAGGAACAAGGCAAAATAAAATGTATCACGCTTCCACATTCCTTGGATTCAGAGGGGGTGAATTTGTTGCCAATAAAAATCTAAAAACAAAAAAGCCCAACCCTCTGTAAAAAATATTAATGCCATAGATAAGAATAAATTGCCAGTATAATTCTAAAATAATAGGCTTTAAGTAGTGTGACTGTTCCTCCCTTTTACCCCTCTGCCCATAGCCTACCATTTGTAAAGCTTCCTCAGTTAAACTGAAAAAAATTTTTTTCAACTGTGGGAGAAAAGGGGCACTGAAAATAAATTGAAATTTTCATTTAATAAAGTATAAAACAACATCTCAACTTGCTTCATGTATCTGAAAAGCCAGAAAAGGGGGAAATTATATTGCTACCAGTTATGTTTTTTTTTAAAAGAAATGAATATATGTTTTCAATCATTAGTTATATACCTCTGTCTATACTACTCATCTAGTAATCATGATAACATAGGGAAAAGTAAATCAAAAATACACATTAGCACATATTATAGATGTGCTTCTGGTCCCCCAATACTGGTTTATTTGTTTTCCATTTAGTGTAACTCACAGAAAAAGGCTTTATTAACCTTGTCTCTGACCTTTTGCATTTTAATTGTGGATCACTAGACACATGCTTTCTTTTGCCTTTTTCTTGCTACCAAATAAGTAAAAAATTTGGAAGGGAATGGGGTAGGGCATGTCACCAAGTACTGAATTTACTATTGTTTGCTGGAATGAACAACTGGATAACAGAACGAGGATTCTGTGCCTCCCAGACTAGCTAGACAACACTTTTATCTAATAAAGTGGTGAGACCCTGAAACTATTAATAACTGTTATCATAGTTCCTGGACAGGGAATTAGGTAGGTAATATTACTCATGGAAACACAGGTTTTTATGAAGGTGAAGTGAGGGAAATAACAAATCTTTATGGGATAAGAAACTTACAAGCCACAATAATTTTCTTAATGAAATAAAGTTCTAATTGGTGTCACTATGAGTTCCTTTTAAATTGTTTTGCTCAGCTTGTACATCATGTTCTTTATCTGTGGGCAAAAGTGGGATGTGCTCGGAACAGTTCTGACCATTTCCAGGTTCTTTTTCTGATATGAGAACAGTTTCTGGGTCTGGATTCAGGGTATCCCCTTTAGCTTTCTTCCTCTTCCTCTTCTGGCTTTCTAGGCTTGTGTTCTCAGAATGTCTGGTCTGTTGCATGCCTGGCAATGTCATGCCAATGCTGGGAGAGAGAAACATTGATGGGTAGATCAGTCCAGGAGACATTCCTGGTAGGAGAAAAGGGTTAAAAGCTACAGGACTACTGGTAGTTATTGCAGGTTCAGACTGATCTGAAAAGGAGCTAGGAATAGGCTTGTCTTCAGCTAAACTATCTTTCTTTACGTCATGGCTGTTCTGTTTGTCATCAGCAACCTTTTCTGTGTTTGACGTACCACTTTTAGTTGTGCTTGTTAAAGATGTTGGAACTGTTGAAGTACAGGTAGTTGTCATTGGTGTGTTCATAAGTCCTCCAACACCAAACATCTGGGGTACAGCTGCCATGCCTGGTAGCATCATAGGCAACATGCTGAGGGTACTTTTGACATCCTCTCCAGCAGGCACTGCTGCAAAGCCAGCAGGGAACCCAACCAGTCCTGTGAGAGGAATGCCTTGCATATTCCTCATATTCTGAAGTCCTACTAAATCCATTCCAGCAATGAGTCCATTCATGAACAGTGGTCCCATTCCCGAGGGAGAGTCTGCCACCATGCCAGGAGCCTTAATGAGGTCACTTCGTGGGCGCCTTCCTCTCCTTCGAGGACCAGCATCTCGTAGAACTGGCTCAGTTAGGATCTGACTGAATTTGTTTTCTGGTAGAAAGCCCTAAAAATTTGAAGAAGAAACAAAATCCCTTGTTACTACCTTGCAGGAAATCATCTGGGGTGATTATAATGCTCTCATACTGGCTCTGCCTTCCATAGAAAGCATACTTAACAAAATATATGGATCAGCAAAGAAGGCAACTAACCTACCTAGGACTGGTGGGTATTTTACCCAATCATTTTGGTGATTTCTTACTATGTAGCTTATTTTCTAATTGGGCATTAAATAGATGCTGAGAGAATTTGTTACGATTTTATCCAGAATCAAAATCATAGTTCTACTATAATATTATAGACCTACTATTGGGCAGATCATCACTTGAACAAAGCTTCAAAGAAATACACCAGACAGAAGCAGTCTTTATCCTTTAGAAAACTTGTGAAAATTATTAGGAATTAAAGGTTTTGTTAGAAATGATATGAAGACTTCACTGGCAAGTACTAACAACCTGAAATTGTTTCTCTAATATCACAGAATAGTCTTATTTTATCCAAATTCTATCCAGAATTAGCATTCCCATTTTATCAAATTGATGGATAAATACCAAGTAGTCACTGAAAGTTTCTACTGTAAATATCATAATTATTTGAACATATTCTTCTTTAAAATTTTTATTTTTCAGTTAATAAGCATTTATTTTTCTCCTTATCCCTTCTAGCTGTAACCTCTATGGAATGTGCACACACACACGTGTGTGTGTATGTGTAACTCTAAACCAAATCCTTACAAAAAATATGCACAGTTAAGCAAGACAACTAACTGATCATAATAACTGGCCTTCTTTAAGTATTGAAGTGCTTCTCATGGCATTGAGTCACCTCAACATTCTTTAAGGTTATGGAATGTAAGCTCTGGCATATTTTGCAAAACTAAGATCCATGCTTCAGGTAGTTTTCTAAAATAAGTTTTATGGCTCAATTGTTTCTAAAGTAATGGAGAGACTGAAGAAGTTCCCTATCCTATAATGGAATTAAAACCTTTTCCAAAGTTCTATCCTGTTTAATATCCTTGTAAGAGGATGATGTCATGAATATGGAAGCAGGAACAGATCTCTCCTGGAAAAATATTAAGATAGGCAAAAGAGATGATAATTTAGCTAATACGTGCCTCACATAGTAGTTTAAACAATTTTATATAATGTTAAAAATACTACAGAGATGTAAGCTATTACCAATTATAGGACATTTCTTTTTCGTTGCTGAGGCAATTGGGGTTAAGTGACTTGCCCAGGGTCACACAGCTCGGGAGTGTTAAGTGTCTGAGACCAGATTTGAACTCAGGTCCTCCTGACTTCAGGGCTGATGTTTTAATCCACTGTGCCATCTAGCTGTCCCTATAGGACATTTCTTATTACTGCAGTAATACATAGTTTTGAAATAATTTGTTTAAATACATCAGGTATAATGCCTATCAATAGAAACAATTGGTATTATGTGTTTCTATGTTTGTAGGCACACTCTCTGGTTCCTAGGAACTGAAATAAACAAACATTTAAGAGGCAGTCAAATCTGGTTTGGGAACGCTGTCAGACAAATGTAATTGCTACTACATTCTTTACTGCAGGCCTACCCACTGTTAGATATTTCTTTTAAAGCAAATTTAATGTTGGTAAAAGTAATTGAGGCTGTTTTCATTCACCCGCCAGCTGCTCCCTCCATTAAAAGGTGGAGTTCCATCTCTTACTCGTTAGGTATTGGAATTGCTAATTGCAATCTTAGATAACTTTCTGTTTGGAAAAAAATCACCAGTAGGTTTCAAAAAAGTATTCAATTATACTTCATTCTACTGGTTAATTTATTTCCTATCAATATTCCTTTAACAATGTCAGAGATTAACATACACTGTTCGGAATTCTAAAATCAGAGTAGATAGAGAATTCTGGGCACTCTTGAGTGGTGTAAAATAGCTGGGTTAGCACATGTTTATTTTTATTCTCCCCTCTCAGACCCAGGGAGCAATAGCAAAGTATTCTCCCGGAAGGGAAAGGAAAAAGTTTCTCATCTGTGGATAACTGTTGGCAAATATTTTAACCAATTCCTGTATGGTGAAAATCATCTAGTTACCCAGTAGCTATGATCCCCTGACTGAAGGCCTTTTCTCCCAGAATTGAGTATTGTGGAGGCTACACACAGCAATACATTGCTCCCTGGAAGCCTCTGCCCCTTGGTAATTACTCCCTTTCCATAAGAAGGCTAAATGAAAGAAAGAGAAAGGGAAAATCATATACAGTAACAATGCCTGGAACTAGGTGTAGTTTTCTATAAGATTTTAACTTCACTCTGAGATAAAGAGCTTGTCATTTTAATAAATGTATGGAGATCTTGGGAATAAGTAACTTCACACTTACATGTTAACTTTCTACCAAAAATAATGAATGGAAGCGCCAGTAGAGACAGTCAGGCCTGGAGTCAGGAAGAGTCAGAAATCCAATCTCTGACACTTACTAGTTGTGTAATCTTGGGCAAGTCACTTAGCCTCAGTTTCCTCATCTGTAAAATGAGGATAATAATAGCACTGATTTTTTTTTTTTTTTTTTTTTGCTGAGGCAATTGGGGTTAAGTGACTTGCCCAGGGTCACACAGTTAGGAAGTGTTAAGTCTCTGAGGTCAAATTTGAACTCAGGTCTTCCAATGATTTTAAAGGATTGTTGTAAGGATCAAATAAAATAATAATTATAAAATGTATAATACAGGGCCTGGCACATAGTAAGCACTATATAAATGTTAACTATTATGGAATTATTATCTCTTGAATGTTTGCTGGAAATGCAGTTAACATTTTAGTAACTAATTATGAATATTTAATGTATGCAATTCTAGGGAAGCTTGTATATTGTTTTTAAAATTCAATTTTACTTTATTTTCAATAGCAAATATTATCCTCTCCTTTACCCCTTCCTGTACCCATTGAAAAAGCGAGAAATATAATTTCCATCATACATATGAAATTAAGTATAACATTTCCATATTAGCCATATTCTGAAATAAAATAAAAACAAGAAAAAGAAAGAAAAATATGATTTAATTTATATTCTGAATCCATTAGTTCTCTATCTAAAGATGGATAGCATTTTTTTTTTTCCATTTTGAGTACTTTGGAATTGGTGGAACATTGTATTGATCAAAATTACTTAAGTCTTACACAGTTAATTATCTTTACAATATTGCAAATATTCCCCTTGTTTTGCTCACTTCACTTTGTATCAGTTCATATAAGTCAAGTTTTTCTGAAACCATCCCTTTTATCATTTCTTTTAGCACAATTATATTTCATCACAATCATACACCATCACTTGTTTAACCATTCTGTAAATGATGGTAATCTCCTTAATTTCCAATTCTTTGTCGCCATAGAAAGAGCTGCTATAAATATTTTTGTATGTATGGGCTCTTTCCCCTTTAATTTATTCTCTCTGGAGTATGGATACAGTAGTAGTGTTGGTGAGTCAACAGAAAAACTTAAAGTGTTGAAAACTAAATGGATGTTTTTCATGGAATATGTCAATATAGTTTTTCTTTCTTTACTTTTTTTTGGGGGGGGGAGGAGGATGAATCTTTCTCTCTCTCTTTAAAGCTTTTTAATTTTCAAAAAATATGTATAGACAGTTTTCAACATTCACTCCTGCAAAATCTTGTGTTCCAAATTTTTTCTCTCTCTTTTTTCCCTACCTCCTCCCTCAGATAGCAAGTAATCCAATATAAGTTAAACATGTGCAATTCTTCTATACATATTAACATCTTTTATCATGATGCCCAAGAAAAATCAGATCAAAAAAAGAAAAAAAAAAACCAAGAAAACAAAAAGCAAGAAAACAACAAAAAAAGTGAAAATATTATGTTATGATCCACACTAAGTTCCCACAGTCCTCTCTCTGGATGTAGACAACAGTCTCCATCACAAGTCCATTGGAGCTGAGGCTGGTATATTCTTAAAGACCTCTATCTTCCAGAGAAATTTGGTTTCCCAAATATTGGGCTCTCTAGCTTTTTAGAGCTATGTGCATGACCACTAAAATAAATAATACTACCTAGTCTGAAATTAAGGACAGAAATTAATTAAGGCAGAAATGAATTTAGAGTGAAGGAATAGCCCTATGGGTATTCACATTATATTTTTTAATTAAAGAGGCCACAGAGAGCATGGTGGGAAAAAAGCACTAAGAGCTCAGAGACATAGGTTCTAGTCTTGACTGCTAATTGAATTGTTGTGTGGCACTGGTAGTCACTTGCCTTTTCTGGGTCTAAGTTTCCTCATTTATAAAATGAAAAGGTTGAATTAGTTTATCTCTAATAGCTCTTTTAATTTTTTGTGATCATTCACTGAAGAAAACCATATACACCCAGAGAGAAGGATATGAAATATAGACCACAACATAACATTTTCATGCTCTCTATTGAGGTTTGCTTGCATTGTGTTTCCTTTCTCTAATTTTTTTTTTCTTGTAGATAGGATTTTTCTTGCACAACTTGTCAAGTATTTCAAAATTATTAACATGTAGTGAGCTTCCTGCCATCTAGGGGAGGGGAGGGAACTGGGGGTAAAATTTGTAATGGAAAGCTTTGTAAAGATCAATGCTGGGGAACTACCCATACATATGTTATACAAATAAAAAGCTTTAATTAAAAACAATTAAAAAAATTTTTTTTGTGATCTTATGGAAATTTTTCCTCAGGTAAAGGCAGTAGAACACAGCTTAAAAAATGCTCTTGAAGGACTCTTAATGCTAACAGATAATTTGGTTTTTATTTCTTGGCAGATACTACCAAAAAGTATCTTTCAGAACAGTTATCAAATTCAAGTAGAAACCTAAGGACTGCAGTGGCCAGCATATTGCTTTGGTTTTAAAACATAATGTTATTTGTTTTATTGTATTTTTTATTTATTTTGCTAAATATTTCCCCGCTATATTTTAATATGGTTCAGGCTACATTTGGAAGTGCTATGGTCTGAGGACTAAGGTCTGTTTGACCCCTCTGCTTTAGTGCGGGAATTTAACAACAGAGGAAAAACACATTTGTGGCAAAAAGATGGTTAGCAAGGAAGATTTTAAAATAAATTTTGACTGTAAGTAAGTAATCCCCAGAAGGTGATAAAACTTGGCTTCTAGAGTACACTAAGGAAATTCAGGTGAGAGTGAAATTCAAAAAAAGGCATTAACAAAAATGCACTATTTTCTTAAATGTTTCTAAAATAAGGCTTAGAGCAAACTAAATAAGCATGAGAAATAGATTATCTAAGTCCTATTTCTATCATGCTTTATGACTCAGAAAGCATTTTCCCAATAATATCTATATGAAGTAATACAATTACAGCTTAAAATTAATATATTTGTGATACTGTATTATCTCCATTTTACCAGTGAGGAAACAGATTAAGTGATATGTTCAAGATCATATAGGTGTTTAGGCTCAGGAATCGGCCTTCAATTCAACAAACACTACGGGCTTTTCACTTGGCCTTAACAGAAGAAATGGAAATCTTAGTATATTATAAAGACAATGAATCCAGATGGTTTAACCCTTTGATCCTGGCCCTGACACTTACTATGGGACAATGCATGCTACTTTAACTCCAAAGCACAGCTTCCTCACTTGCAAAATGGGAACAATACTCCTCTTATAGAATTGCTAGGAGGAAAGAAACTATCACTGAAAACTGCAATAATGAAAAACCCATCAGCTAATTCTTGGTATGGACGGTTTCCATCACCCTGGAATGTGAAGTCTGTTTAAATTAGAATGCTAAAGAGAGACATAGTAGGTGCAAAATGGAAGATGGTATTTCTTAACTTGTGTAGCAGATATAGTTATGTGCTCTCAGATCCAAGAAACTAGGATTTCTTATATAAACATTAAAAGGGCACCCCCACCCCATCACCTTTTTACAGGTGATAGCTCCAAGATAGAAGAGTCTCCTCTTTCTGTACTCAAGTGTTTTGGTAGAGGATATGGGGACGAGAGAGACCTTATCAATTTTAGCAATTGTAGAAAGAGTAAAATATGTTGCAAATCATTGAATATTTTTAGAGAATATGTGATACTGTACTTTTGAAAGCATGAAAGAAAATGAATTGATCTTGGTAGGTTCTTTTCTTTGCTTTTTAAAGCTGATGTCAAAAGAAAAGAATGAAGAATGGATAGAAATGATATAAAAATGATTATTTTCCCATATAATTAGTGGATTTAATATCCTAAAGAAAGAAGAACCACATACATAAGTGAGCTGATTAAGTTTAGTTGTATTCAGACACACACATCCATGGTAGGAAGGCCGTGGTACAGTTTCCACAAAAGTCTTGCGTGGGGTTTCAGCCAAGCATGACACTGTGAGGTGGCTACAAGTACATTCATGTGTAATCTGTATACCTAAGAGCATTGTGAAGCCTAATCTTAATCAATTTTTAAGCTGAAAAGTTCTTGCTTTAACTAAAAGTTTTATTTTATTTTTTGGCCTAGATCTGTTATTTCATTGGTGTAGATTCCTACTCCTGTTGCAGACTAGCAACTGCTTGTAGGCAGTCAGAGGCTGCCCAGGGGCAATGAGAGGCCAAGTGACTTGCTCCTGATCAATGGCAGCAGTGCCAGGGGCAAGACATGAATCTAGCTCTTGCCAACGCCAAAGGCTGACCCTTACCAACTACACCTATGTCATGGGACCTCTTAGGGATTATCATTTTTCTACTAATCTACTCATGTCTATAAACCAGAAACTTAATTAAGTTTTACTATAACAGATGACATTTTTGAACTAACTGCCAGTAAGGATACTGGGAGGAAATTAGCAGCTGAGGGAAGACTTGAGAGTTTTGAAGGAAAAGAAAGATTATGAAAAGTGAAAGTAAGGTAGACTGCATTCTAGGCAGAGATGAGGAAGGAAACCATCCAAGGCAGGGGAGAAAGCTGGAGAAAATGCTCAGAGTTAAGCAATGGAAGGAGGCCAGTGATCCTGGACCACAGAGTACATGGAAGGGAGTAAAGGCTGGAAAGGTAGGAGGGAATTATGAAGGGCTTTTAATGCAAAATGGAGGATTTTCCATATGATCCTGGAGGTGGCAGGGATCCATTGTAATTTACTGAAATGAGGCGATACCGTCAGATCTGTACTTAAGGACGACCAATTTGATGACTGAATGAAGGACTAAGGAGATGAACCAGAAGGGGATTTCAATTATTTAGACATGAACTGATGAGGGCCTGCAATAGAGTAGTGACAGTATCAGGAGACAATGGTTGTAAAAGAGAGATGTTATAAGAGTAGAAACAATGGGACTTGGAAATGACTTAATATAGTAGAGAAGAGGGGGAGAAAGGAGAAAGGTCCCTAGGTCATAAGCCCACGTGGCCAGAAGGATGGTGATATCCTCAATAGTACAGTGAGGAAGAAGGAAGGGTTTTGGGGAAAATATAATGAGTTCAGTTTTAAAAATGTTGAGTTTATGTAATAGACTTGGTTCTTTTCAACAATGAGGTGGTTCAAGACAATTCTAATAGACTTATAATGGAGAAAGCCATCTACATCCAGAATGGGGACTATGGGGACTAAATGTGGAACACACAATAGTATTTTCGCCTTTTGTGTTGTTGTTTGCTTGCTTTTTTCTTCTTCATTTTTTTTCCTTTTTTGATCTGATTTTTTTTTGTGCAGCATGATGAATATGGAAATATGTTTAGAAGAATTGCACATGTTTAATCTATATTGGATAACTTGCTATATAGAAGAGGGAGAAAAATTTGGCACACAAGATTTTGCAAGGTTGAATGTTGAAAACTATATTTGCATGTATTTTGATTTAAGAATCATCTGCAAAGAGACAGCAATTGAATCTGGAAGCTAAAAGGATTGTGAATATATATATAGAGAAGATGGCCTGGGAACAAGACTTAGGGGATACCTGTGATTAGTGGGTATGCATTGGATGAGGATCCAGCAAAGCAGATCTAGATGGAGCAATCAGGAAAGAGAAGAACTAGGAGAGAAGTGTCACAAAAACCTAAGAAGTGGAGAAAATCAAGAAGAGGGTGATTGACAGTATTAAAGGTCAAGGTCAAGAATGAGGAATGAGAAAAAAACCATTAGATTTGGTAATTAAAAGATCACTTTTAGCTTTGAAGTAAGCAGTTTCAGTGGAATGATGTACTCAGACATCAAATTGAAGGGAGTTAAGAGTGAGAGAAAAGGAAGCATAAAGATGGGAAATGAATTGTTGAGTGCTAGAAACAGCAAAAACATTTTAGCTAGTATGGTGGAAATGCAAAGTCAAGAAGATCAGTGATGTGTGTGTGTGTGTGTGTGTGTGTGTGTGTGTGTATACACACACATATATTTGTCTCAATTTCCTCATCTGTAAAGGAAATGGCAAACCACTCCAATATCTCTGCCAAGAAAACCCCAAATGGAGTCAGAGAATTGGAAATGACTGATCCATAATATCTATTGGTAGATAGGCAGGTTTTTATGACACCACTCTCCTGGTTCTCTCTCTCTCTCCCCTTTTTTTTTTTTTTGCTGAGGCAATTGGTGTACATGCCATATCCTAACCTTCCCTAGTTCATCCTCGTACATCACCATATCTTTCTTTTCCTTCTTCTCTCATTTCTCTTCCTTCTCAGCTATTTATTATTATTTTTGCTTTTTGCTGAGGCAATTGGGGTTAAGTGACTTGCCCAGGGTCACACAGCTAGGGAATGTTAAGTGTCTGAGATCACATTTGAACTCAGGTCTTCTTGACTTCTGGGCTGGTGCTCTATCCACTGCACCACCTAGTTGCCCCCACTCTCCTGGTTCTCCTCTTATTTGTCCTATTGCTCTTTCTTAAGCATCTTTGCTAGATTCTGTTCCAGGTTATACTCACTAATCATGAGGATCCCCTAAGGCTCTCTATCCCAGGTCATCTTCCTTCTTTATATTTGTAATCTCATCAGTTTCCACAGATTCAAATATAATTTCTCTGCAGATGATTCTTAAATTGATTTTTCTAGTTTCAACCTCTCCTGACTTCCATTATATATTATGAATTCTATTATGCAGGCACTGAGAATATAAAATATATATAGATCAAAACAATACAATATATACACATACATACCATATATGTGAATGTGCACACACATATGTGGATAAGTACATACATACAAATGTAAATGATATTATACACACAAAAGGTGCAATTAGGAGACAATGAAATTTATTGGGTAGAAGAATGACATGGTCACTTCTGTCCTTGAGAATGTTTACTTTGGCAGCTGTATGGAGGAGATATTGAGAAGAGGAAAGACATAAGTCTGGAAGGCCAATTAAGAAGCTGTTGAAATCGTCTAGGGAGAGATGATGAGGGCTTAAGCTAGAATGGTGGTGGTATGACTAGAGATAAAGGATGAAGTCAAGAGTTATTATAGAGGCAGGAAATACAAGATTTGGCAACTAATTAGATATGGGTGAAGAAAAATTAAAAGATAAGGTTAATGCCAAGGCTTTAAACATGAGTGACTGGGGGAACAATACATCTAACAGAAAGAGGCAGTGGGATGGGCGTGAGAGAAAAAAATAAAGAATTCCGTTTTGGACACGTTGAGTTTGAGATGCTTAGAATTGAGAAATACTTAATATTTTTAGACCTATGACTACCAAATTATTAAGTAACCTTTATCTTTATCAATCTTCTTGTGGATATTATTATTTGGCTAATTATTTAGCAGACTTTTTAGCTTAGGCTCTGATCAACAACGAGGTTTCACTACACAATTTTATACAATATTATCTGCATCTCAAATGCCCTCTCCCTTACCTGCCGTCCTGTCTCCTTATGGACAGCAGGGACTCTTTCTTCTCCACTTAGGGAGCCCATCTCCAATTTTCCTGGTTCTTTACAACGCTGTCTTCTCTGCTTCGGTTTGTCTGAAAAATTCTAAGAAGCAAAGAGAGCAAATATTAAAATGTTAAACTACTCTCCTGCTGCTTCCTGAGGAGCTGGTTGCTTATTCTATGTAGCTGTCTCTTTCACTACACTTATTTCTAAGAGCCTGACATCAAATTAAAAGGAATGAAAACTTTTCATTTTCTCATTCCTTTTTGTCCTTTAAAACTTGCAAAAAGTAGATCAAAGTAAAAATATTCAGTAGGAAGTAAAACATAATGATTTAAAGTTTTGTTTAGCTGTGCAGTAGAAAGGGTTTAAGTACTTTGTTTGTTCCAGGCTCCAAGTAGGTTAAAGACAGTTGACTCTGGGAGAGTCTATGATATTCTGAACCCACCAAAATTTTTTTTTCTCTGCATTTTCGCAATCGCCTTTATCCTTTTTACTTGGGAATGGGGGATGGAAGGGAGGTTAACAGTAGAGGGGTTTTCTGTCTCTGAGTCTTCTCCCCTCCTTTTTTTATGAATTCCTTTATATGGTTTATTAGTGTAATGGATTCTAAGATCAAGGGAGAGGAATTGATAGTTAATGGAGAAGAGAGAAATTAAAAAAGGAGAAGTTTGATAAGACAATTATATTTTTCCAAACAGTTGTCCAAGGGATATTACCAAGGTAAAACAGAAGGAAAAGTTCTTTAAAGACAGTAGTGATTTAAAAAACAAAAGCACCACAATAACCACAAAACACCACAAACTATAAATCATAGCCTCCTATTTCATAATTTGATTTCCCATAAAACTTTATCACTTAAATGTCACAATGTGAATAAGTCCTAAGTATCTGAGTTTTCAAAGAAGTGCTAGTGAGGACAGCTCTTTCACTATTATGTTTTGGCTATTTCTTCATAGATGTTATTGCCTTGTATATTATATTAGAGGGTTATCTGGCATGGCAAAGGTCTTGGAACCACATATAAAAGGACTTTCTTTTTAAGTGACATTGCCTAGTTTTCATATATTCCCAGTAAATATATTCCATACTACTCTCTCTCATAAGCTCTTGATCAAGACTCAATCAAGTCACATGTAAACATATAAAAAGAAGACACACACAGTGTTTCCACTTACTGTCCCAAAGGTAGGAACTTCTATTGCATAATCAGATTGTTGCCTTAACCAGTCCAACAAACTCTTGTTGGGAATTGTCTTCTCAGTTGGGACACTGGTTGTTGTGACTGTGTGAGGAGATGAGGTAGCCGAGATCGGCCCATCAGGGAGGGTGCTGCTTGGTGAGGGCTGCTCTTGTTCTTCTTGGACCTCCTAATGAAAACAGAGGAGAAAACATAAGTATTTGGGAATATGCAAGGTGAATGTATTGGAATGATTACTGGACTTAAAGTCAGAAGAGTTGGGTTCAAATCTAGATTTGACTTTTATTAAGTATGGAATTTTACTCTCTCTGAGCAACATTTCTATGTCTAGAAGATGGGGGTAATACTGCTTATGCAACCTGTCTGGCAAGGTTATACAGATAACATTTTATAAAATGTGTACAAGTCTATAAAAATGTGAAATATTAAATACTCTAATAAGAATAAGAGAATTCCTAAAAAATTTTCTGTTTTCATTTTCTTTCCCTTTTATAGACAGTTTCAATAATAAACTTAGTATGCACTAATAAAATAAATGCAAGGTTCTAAAAATCACAGTAGAATATTTTTTAAAATAAGGAAGATTAAAAATAAAACACAGTGGGGCAGCTAGGTGGCGCATTGGTTAGAGCACCAGCCCTGAAGTCAGGAGGACCTGAGTTCAAATCTGGTCTCAGACACTTAACATTCCCTAGCTGTGTGACCCTGGGCAAGTCACTTAACCCCAATTGCCTCAGCAAAAAGCAAAAATAAATAAATAAATAAAACACAGTTCTGTATAGCAAAGTCTTATTGATTAGACATGTTGATTGCCAAAGTAACTTACATGGAGAACTACAGAGAGTTAACAAATCATCTTAAATAGTCTGTGGATATAGGGATGAGATAGGAGGCACAAGACAGGAAGAAGACTATTATAAGAATCAATAATTCATTAGATATTCAGAGCAAGTACTATTTTTCTCTAGTTGCCTGGAAAAGTTACACAGAAATTACAAAATATAATTCCTGCCCATTGAGCTTAAAATTTAAAAAGGAAGTCATGTGCAGAGAAATGCAATGGTGTTTAACAAAACATAATTATTTGAATGATAGATTAAGAACTATATCTAGAAAAAGAGTCTTTGGATCTTAAAAAAATTATTTTTTACAAAGAGGAAACCTTAAATGCTAAGAGACTAAATGATATGGCTAATATTCTAGAGTCATTACCGCATTTGAATCTTGAAATACTGCTTCTTACTCTTTAGATCTCAAGGGCAGCTCCTCAGAAAACATTAAGTCATCTGGGCATTACTTCCAGGGGCAGTATATACCTACCAAAATTCCTGTCTGAAGTGTTCTATCTTTCAAAAAGATGAGATCCATTCCCCCTTCTACATTTTTCCTTCTCCCTCTTCGTCTCCTCATGGCAGCATCATCTCTTCTTAAAGTTCCATTGACAATTTGTCCTGTAACAGGATGAATTAATCCAGCTTGCAGAATTCCAGACAAGTCCATACCAAGAGATCCTTGAAGTGTGCTGACTGTCCCAATCTTGGGTGTGCTGGTGCTCAATGAGAAAGGGGAAGTAGTTGCTGGGGAACCATCAGGGGTGCAAGACAGGTCAATGGCTGATTCCCCACGCCAGCCATTGAGCACAATAGGTGGGTGTCCATGGGAAGCAGAGAGCTGCTCTAGGCTCCGTGACTTCAAATCTCTTTCCATGTCAAACTCATAGGGTCGTCTGTGTTTTCGTTCATCCTTGGCAAACACTGGAGTCAGGAAACTTTCCTATATAAAATATGGAATAACATTAATATCTTACTTTCAGAGAACTTCTTACATACAAAGACAACTTTGTAAACATAGGCAAGTTGGTGTCTTCAGTATGGATCCACAGCTAGAAAGTTGTTCTTGCTCTTTTATTCCTCTCCCAACTCTCCCTGAAAGAAATTTCTTTGGTCTTTTAAATTATCTTTCCCCATAGTCTAACCAGGTTAAAGAGAAATGACAGAAGAACATTCATCCCTGATGGTCAATGAGATCTACCAGGATCTCAGATTCTTTAAAAAAAATAAAAGTGGTTTCTACAATGAATACAGCTTTTGTGATAAGTCTTCAAGACTCTAATGCTCAAAAGAATACCCAATTTGGTTAAATGGAGCAGCAATGCTTTCATTAAACTAAACCTTATTCCAAGAGACAAAGTACTTTTGGTCCCTCTTTGAAATTGAGAGGAAGCACTCTCCTATGCTTGTGTGCTAAGAGTACTGTTATTTTGAATAACTTGCCCTACTTCTAGGTTATTGTAGTGTCTTTTAAATAAGACGCTAAGTAAGTTCATGCATGTGGGTGCATGTACACATACCCACACACTTCCCCAAACCATTAAATTCCCTGCTTAAAAAATAGTATTTTGTTGATGCTGTTTGTTTTTACTCATCCATGCTCTCCAGAATGAATCATTTAAAACTACTAAAAATATCCAATACAAAAACTTGAATGGAGAAGTATATGATGTTTATTTAGTCTCAGCAGCAGAGGCATATTCTGTTGTTTCTTCTCTAGGACCTTTTATTAGTTTTCCCATTACTCACAGCTCAGCCTTCTTCTAGTGATCACTGCATTTGCATTGTCAGAACCATCATTTATTGTATTCTTGGTTCTGCTTCTTCCCTATCAGTTTAAATAAAACTTCCCAATATTACCCCCTCAATTCTTCATTTATCACTGAATAATAATATTCCACTATAATAACAAATCACCCCCTTCCTCACCAAGCATTCCTCAATTTAGAGATGCCCATTTAGTTTTTTAATTCTTTGTAACCAGAAAAAATGCTGCAATGAATGAATATTTTGGTACATGATTTTTTGTTTCTGTCTTTGACATCTTCAGGAAACATATTCAGAAGTGTGAACTACTGTGACTTCTTACATGATTTTAAATGGAAATCCAGAATCGCAAGAATACTTCACAGAAGTACTAACAGTATATCAGGGTAACTGATCATCTGCTTTTTTTTCTGGGGGGGAGGGAGAGAAAAATACATCTATTATTACTTCTTTTTAAAAAAGGATAAGAGTTTAAAAATAATAAATTTAACAAAAACTCTAAATCTCTTCTGATCTTTGTCAATGTGCATGTATAGGTTTTTTTTTTTTTAAATTAAATCAGAATGCTTCCATAAAAACATATTAGGGGAAACAAAGTTACAGAGAATGGTAAGGAACTAAAAAATAGAAACAAGGTTATAAATGTCCTTGATAGACAAAATGTTTGTTACATAAGTATAAAAAGATATTTATAGAGCCTATGTAGTTTTAATAATGGTAAAAAAACTAAACAAAAACAATAAATACTGACACTCGGGAGAAATGCCACTAGGTTTCCATGCTAATTTAAAGTCACCGGTGATTCAACTTCTATCTTGGGTGATTGCAAAATTATTTCTAGGTTACATGATGATAGAGTGAGATTTGGTTGAATAATATATTAATAATATTATTCTGAAGTGATATTGGACAAAACAAGGTATACTAGACATTTTATTTTGTATTCTATTTTTCATTTAACATTATTTCATACAATTTTGCTGTGGGTACTTAATTGTTTAATAAATGAAACAATAAATCTAATGACACAACATTTTTCATAGCACAGAATCTCAAAGAGACCGCAGAAGAACATTTAGCTCAAACTTTGATTTGAACGAGAAACTTTTTTAAAATAAATCTGACAAATGGTCACTTGGTCTTTGCTTAAAGATTTCTAATGAAGTGGTATCTATCATCTCTTAAGTCAGATGATTTCACTTTTAATTTTGTAAATTGTTCCTTTTATCAAAACTAAATTTATATATTCTACCCGTCATTCCAGTTTTCTTCTCTTGAGTGAGCCAGAATGAGTTTATTGTTTTTCAGATAATAGCTCTGTAGATATTTGGGAATGAGCATGATGTTTTTCCCCTAGTCTTTTCTTCTTCAGGTTAAACAGTCTTAGTTTTCTTCACCCTTCTTGTATAACATTATTTTTAGGTTCTTCACCATCTTGACTGTCCCTCTCTCCTCCTCTCTCATCAGCATCTCTCCAGCTGACTAAAGTTCTTTGTAAAATATGCCTAAAAGCTAATATTCAGTATTCCAGATGTTGTCTGGTTCGGGCAGAGTACGGAGGGACTATCACATGCCAACTTAGTCCTGGATCTCATGCAATCTTAATGAAGTTTAAGGTTGGGTGAGCTACTTTAGCATACCGATTATTTACAGAAATTTGAGCAGTTCTGTGAGGTTGGTTTTTGTAGGGAATGTTGTCTCTGTTAGACTGTCTGCTCCCTAGGCTTCCTCCCCTTAGGGTTTGGTGTCTTGACAGCACAGATCCATATGCTGCTGTGCTGGATGAATAGATTGCTCAGTGGCTGTGCTGACTCCTTACCAGGCGGCAGCCGCTGTCCAGCTGGGTAGGGCAGGACACTCAGTTAGAGCCTAACTCAGAGTATATAGCATCTCTGCTGGATGCTGGTTTTCTGGTTCTTTTTAGTGCATAGTTTCAGTATTTTTTTCTACTTTTAGTCACTGGCCTGGTTGGGCTGTACCACACATTTTTTCTGCTGGAGTATCATGCTTTTTTCAGCTGGGTGGCTAAAAATCTCTTTCAATTAAGGCAATGACCCTATGCTCCAGATCAGCAGAAACTTATTTCCTTTAACGCTCTCAAAAAAAGTTTTAGCTCTGAAATAATTTTGTCATCTCCAGGCAGGAAAAGTATTGCCTCTTTTACTGACCTTTTATAATGTTTTCGATAAGCTTCTGATCTTATCTTGTCCTTAAGAAGTTGTATTTTTAAAATTTAAATATTAAACATTTAAAAAAATTTGTAAATTAAAATGAAAAAAAATTATCTCTAAAATCTGGCCCACCACTCTAGTCTGTTGAAGTCTTTTTAAAGGTGGGGGGAATATTGACATCATCCTGTATATTAACTATGCCTACTATTTTTGTGTTATTTGTAAATCTGATAAGAGATTGAATTCTTTTTGTACTGAATGATTACTTTTCTTTGGGTCTAGTGTTCTAATATTTCTGAGTCCACCTAACTACATAATCATCTAGTCTACTTCTAGCTTATCCACAGGCTCAAATGTCTTTTTTTTTTCTTTTTCTTTTTTTTTCTTTTAATTTGCAAAACATATGTATGGGTAATTCTTCAACATTAACCCTTACAAAACTTTCTGTTACAAATTTTTTCCCCCTACTCCCCACCCCTCCTCTAGATGGCAGGATATCCACTACATGTTAATTATGTTAAAATACTTGACAAATCGAATATATGTATACATATTTCCACACTTATCATTGTTGTGCAAGAAAAACTGTATCTACAAGAAAGAAAAATCAGATAAAGGAAACACAATGCAAGCAAACATCAATTGAGAGCATGAAAATGTTATGTTGTGGTCCACATTTCACATCCCTCTCTCTGGGTGTACATGGCTTTCTTCAGTGAACAATTGGAAGTGGTTTGAAACATTTCATTGTTGAAGAGAGGCTCAAATGTCTTACCTAAATTTAGATATCTTGTAATACTGACAAATCCTCAAGGGCAGAGACCAAGTCTCAGATAGAGTGGTAGGCACTTATGATATGTTAATTATATTTGTATCATTTTCTACTCTAGGTGGTATTTTTTTTTTGTCTATATGCCTTAGGACCTCACTAAATTTTAAGTCCCTTAAAAGTCTGGCCATGTATCTTTGTATATCATGTATATCTTTGTATCATGTATCTTTGTGTATCACTCAATAATTTTTTGTGGACTGCTAAATCCACTTATAATCTATGGATTTGTCATTTGCATATCAGAGTATATTCCCATGGCCACACATCATCATTTACTTAACCACTTTCTTATTGTAGAATGCTTGGGCTGTTCCCAGAATGTGTTTCTATAGATTATCCTTTTGTGAGACTAAAATGGAGGGGGCAAGAAATTAGAGGAAGAAGAGGTACTTATTTTTTTGAGATTATGCTCCCTGAAGTAAAAGGGTAATAAGCTTTGAAGTTTGATATCCATGCTATCTGATCATACTTTTGATCTATGCTAGTTTACAGTACCACAATTAATGGAATTAGTTTCCCACAAACATTGGACTTTATTACTTAATTAATCTGTTAGTTTAATAGGCATTTAACATCATATTGGCACAGTCTGGCAAACAATAACTGCTTAAATACTTTTTCATTAGTATTCTACATCATGTTTCTACACTACACTCAGTGCAAACTGTTCTCCCTTTGACTACTTATTATAAGTCAAATAATAGTGTTATGCATTTGCATTAGGAAATGAAGATTTGGATCTTACTCCAGCTCTGACCAGTGTGACCTGGGTTTAGGCTGCCCTTTGTCTCCCAGTCTTTCCACTCAAGACCTTCCCACAAAAGACAAATAAGATAGAAGTATTCTGACAAAATATTATGGAAACACCCTTTGTCTGTTCTGGAAATGTAGGACCAACAGATTTCCAAATTCTCTTAGACTAAAATGTCTCAAAGTGGAATGGAGAGTTATCCAACAGACTAGGAGAACTGTTCTCTTAGAGAGACTGTCAGGATCACATTTATAAAGACAGTATTTCATACTGTCTTTATACTATCTATAAAGCATACAAGGATAAAAAAAAAAATTAGTTCCTGAATTTAAGAAGTTTACATTTTACTAAAGGATAAAATATGTAGAGTAAGAAAGAACAAGAAATTTGAGGAGGTAGAAAAGTCTCTAGAGTAAAGAAATAGACTGGTATTAGTCAGCATTTAGCATGGTGCTGGGCACATAGTAAGAATTAAATAAATGTTTGAAGACTTAACATTTAGGGAAATTCCCAAAAAAACTATGTACTGAATGAAATTTCTATTGAATCAATGCAAAGCAATCAAGCGTAGGAAAAGCAGAAGCAGCTCCTCATTTGGGGTCAACACCATTACCTGCCTTCTCACCTTTGGGATCTGTGTGACTAATGCAGCTCCATTGCTGAAGTTGGGGCCTGATGTTTCTTGCTCTGTAAGGCTGTTTCGTGAGCCAGGACTGCTGATTAACACTGGAGCAGGCAGTGTGCTTGGCATTTCATATTGTTGGCTAGAAGGCCATTTGCCCTTTAAGACTGCATGGCAGATGTTATCTATGCGGTTAATTATCACTCGATCCTGCAAATAAGAATGGCAACAGCAAATCTCATACTAGTACTGGGTAGTAGAAACTTAAAAAGAGCAAAAGTAAATTTACAAATATTTTCTTCCTAGAACTTTCTTTGAGAGAATTTGAATGGGTTATAGCAAGATAGAGTAAGAGAAAGAGATGGGGTATACACTTCAAACTACTGCATGGGAACATTTATAACTATACAAACACTTCATAGGCAGAGGACATAAAGATGAGAACTGAGTATATAATTAGTCACAGCCAGTATTTCCTCAAAATTGATTGTACCCACTTTAGACTAAATGTGATAATAATGTACCATTTCTGATGCACAGAACTAGTCAACTCTAATAAAGCTAAAATATTTAGCTATGTAAAACTATGTAGATATTAAACATAGGTACATGTATAGAGATAGCTATCTAAATTTAGACAGATGTTCTTGATCATCATACTGTGTATCATTCTATATATAAAATGACTTGAATTTACAATCAAATCCCAGTTGGGTTCGAGTCCTAGATCTTACCCCCTTACTATTGGTGTAATTTTAGGCAAGTCCCTTAACCTTTCTGACTCATTTCCCTAAATGCAAAATGAGGGGGTTGGACTAATTGACCTTTAGGTCCCTTTTCCAGTTCTAAATATAATTATACAAATTTAGTTTTCTAAGGGCCTGTGTCTTAAAAAAAAATCGTAATTATTACATGAGAGTCCTACCAAAATCCCACAAAAACAATAAGTTTCACTTACATAGTTCCAAAAAATAAGTTGCTGGTGACTGAAATAGGTTTATTTAAAATTTATTAACTAGAAAGTTTAATTCTATAAATTTTTACAGCTTCACTTCGGTGTCACATATATTTTAAGTTAAAAAAAAAAAGACCTAACCTTTATACTCTTTCAAATATTAGAATTGAAACAAGTATTAAATAATTCTTTGAAATAAAAATGTTGATAAATTGCTATTTTACTTAATGTACCCATGGGTCAAAACTTGTTATTTTAAAATATCAACCATGAAACATATGAAACTGGTGACCCAGCAAAAAGTCAAACTAATGCCGAGACAAATGATAGGGTGTGTGTGTGTGTGTGTGTGTGTGTGTGTGTGTGTGTGTGTGTGTGTTCCAAATTCAAAAATTCTATAGATAAGTCCCTGATCTTTCTAAACATTACTGGGGCAACAAATATCCTGCTTTTAGTTGTAAGTACTCTTAATAGACATTATAATGTTTGGAAGGCACCTTTGGCCATTCAGAGAAGGAATAAAGAGTTTTTTCTTGCAAAAGTTGAGCAATGGTCGGTGCTCGGGCTTCCTGGAGTTCATCTCCCATGTCTCCTGCTATTCCAGATGTAGAGCTCTTACTTTCTTCTTCAGAGTATTTTCCTGGATAATCTGAGAATATAAAAATATGTGGATGAGTTATATACCATTAACAGAGATACAATATTCAATTTATTCTTTCCTCTCTTTTTGGTGATGATACTGGTGATGGGTGACCGAATGACAATTTTGGGTGACTATTTTGTCCAGGCTAACTACAGTAAACACTGATGAGCCTACTCCCAATACTTATTATTATCAGCACAGATTTTTTTTTTTTTCCAAACTGACCTAGTTAGCCCCTCTCTTTAGGCAGATTGGTGGTCTTCTGGACCCAGAAGATTACCGCATGGGTGTTGGATCTAGTGTCTTTGGCACTCTCAAACAGCTCAACTATTATGATCTTATCAGTTTTTGTTAAATCATTTTTCAGTTATATCTAACTCTTTCTCATTCCTTTTGATGTTTTTTTTTTTGGCAAAGATACTAGAGTGGTTTGCCATATCCTTCTCCAGCTCATTTTCAAATGAGGAAACTGAGGCAGAGTTAAATGACTTGCTCAAGATTTGACCTCTGGAAAATGAGTCTTCCTGATTCCCAGTCCAATGCTTTATTCACTATGCCACCTAGCTGCCCTTATCACTAGAAATGACATTAAAGAAGATTCATTACCCTCTCTTTTCTTCTGTACCCTAAGGATCATGGAACTTTTCCATCTAACTTACAGCAAAACCTTCCATATGTGTAGTCTTTCCCATTAGTATGTGAACTCTTTGAGAGCAGGGTTTATCTTAGTTTTCTCCTAGTTCTCCTCTTACCTATCTGACAGGTCTTGCTCTGTCTCCTTTGATGGGTCTTCTTCCATATTCCACTCTAACCATATGTATCCCTCACGATTCGGTGCTAGGGACTTCTTACTTGATCAAATCAGCTCCCATAGATTTAATTATTTCTATATCAGCAGCTAGATGGCACAGTAGATAGAGTGCCAAACTTAAATCTGGCCTCAGACACTTACAAGCGGTGTGATCTTGGGCAGCTCACTTAAACCTCAGTTTCCTCATATGTAAAAGGAGCTGGAAAAGGAAATGGCAAATCACTCCAGTACCTTTGCCAAGAAAACCCCAAAGTTTGGGGTTTCAAAAACGTCTACTAGCCTAGACACCCATTCTTGCAAGAATGTAAAATAAAATCATTTTAGGATTAAAAAAAAAAAAAAGCCCAAAGATGTCATGAAGCCTTGAAAATGACTAATAACCAAAAATGCTGATTCTCAAATCTATCTATTCTGCCCCAAACACTTTATTGACTTCAATCTCACAACTCCAAATGCCTTTTAGGCATCTCAAGCTGATATTCAAAACAACTATTTATCTTTCTCCCTATCCTCACCCCCCCCCCCCCATTACTACATAGGACAACCCACTCTTTCCATTCCTGAGGCTCCCAACCTAGGAAACATTCTAGATTCCTTACTGCCTCTCACCCTCCATACTCAATCTGCCTCTAAGGGTTGTCAATTTCACCTTCAGAACATCTGTCACATATGTCTTTTTGACTTTTTTTTTGACACTGCCATCATTACCTCATGCTTGGATTACTGAATAGTCTGCTCATGGGATCTGCCTGCCTTGTATCTCTCCTCATCACCTTACTCTACCTTCCATCCATCTACTAAAGTAATTTTCCTCAAGTGCAGGTCTGATCATATCACACATCCCTGCCCCTAGCCTCCCCAACACAGACAAAATCAACTCCAGTGACTTCTTATGGCCTTCAAAATCAAATACAAAATGCTATTTGGTATTCAAAGTCCTTCATAACTCTCTTCTCCCTGCAACCTCCAGTCTTTTTACACTCTACTTCTAGACATGTATTTTTTGAACTATTGATTCTAGCTCCCTGGCTATTCCACAAATAAGACACTTCCACTTCATATTTCAACTCCAGCCATTTTCTCTGACTGTACCCTATGCTTGGAATGCTTTCCATCTTCTGCCCCACTTAATCTTCCTGACTTCCTTTAAATCCCAACTAATATTCTTCCTTCTAGAAGAAGCTCTCCCCAAACCCTGTGAATTACAGTGCTTTCCCTCTGTTATTTCCTATTTATCCTGTATATAGTTTTTCGGAGGTATATATTTGTTTATATTGTCTCCTCCATTACATTGTAAGCTCCTTGAGGACAGGGATTGTCTTTTGCTTCTTTTTGTATCTTTAGTGCTTTAGACCAGTACTTGGCACAGAGCAGGCACTTAGTGAATGCTTATTGATTTGCATCTTCAATGCTCAGGATATAGTAAGTGCTTAATAATTGCTTTATTTTACTTCAAAAGAGAGACATTAGGAGATGGTTTTTGAATGAAAGTTTTAAAACATAATGGAATGTAGCAAGGTTGACATTAAAGCAGTACTGTGGAGAATCATTAAGTCTCTGATACTAAAGAACAAAGTACTAAATTGGATTTAATTTATATAAGAAATATTAGGAAGACCTATGACATTTATAAGCAGAAAGCTGACAGATTCCTAGGCAGAATGACTTGTGGACATCTTTTCTCTGTGAAAAGGCAAGTAATACTTATCCTTTCAAAGGCTGAGACTAGATAGCCGATTACTGGCTGATCAAAAAATGTCTTAATAAATGTCGAGGCCCAGACTTTAGCAGCTATCTAAATGTATCAAGGGAAAAAGATTGGGCTGACCACTGTGGGACTAAGAATGGGACACTATGACACTATTAGAAAAAAATTCTTATTAAGCACATACTGTAATATACTACATTTAACAGTATATTATTGGCATAGTGCCTAACAGTAAGTATTTAATTAAGTGGTTTTTTATTTGTATTTTTTTGTAACTACTATAGCTATGCATTATATGCTTGTACTTTATTCTGTAAAAATTGTTTTCCTTTGGACCACATATAGTATGGAAATTTGACACCTCTTCTCCCTTAATTCCCCAAGGTCTTGAATCTTTACATGTAAGATAGGCAGACTAAAATTTAAGTTACAATCCCTGTTTCTTGTGCTCTTTAAGAACTCTTCTATTAACATGTCAATGGTTCTCAGTCTCTATCCCAAGCCTAATATTGCTTACTCTCTTTGTCTCATCTAGTAAAATGACTTCTGTTTTCAGCTCATCTCACATGCCCTCACTTTTCTACTTCTAGAACAACTGTAAACATTATCAGTACTTTCCTTTCTGGGAACAGTTCCTTTTTTCCAATTATGTCAACCAATATGATTCAACAAATGCTTGCTGTGTACAGAATACTAAAAGTTACGATTGGCTAGGAAAGAGAATGAAACCTCAATTAATCAGAACTCTCTCTTTCTACATGCAACTTTTAACAGAAAAAAGTAATAAGTTGTCAAATGTCTTTTATTTTTTATTATTATTATTATTTTATTTGCATAACATATGTGTGGGTAATTCTTCAACAATAACCCTTACATAGCTTTCCGTTACAAATTCTTCCCCCCAACTCCCCACCCCTCCCCTAGATGGCAGGATATCCACTACATGTTAATTATGTTAAAATATTGGCAAATCGAATATATGTATACATATTTCCAAACTTGTCATTGTTGTGCAAGAAAAATCTTGTCTACACAAACGATATATCAGATAAAGGAAACACAATGTAAGCAAACATCAATCAAGGAGTATGAGAATGTTATGTTGTGGTCCACATTTCACATCCCTCTCTCTGGGTGTATATGGCTTTCTTCAGTGAACAATTGGAGGTGGTTTGAAACATTTCATTGTTGAAGAGAGCCATGTCCATCAGAGTTGATCGTCATATAGTACTGTTGTTGCCGTGTATAATGATCTCCTGGTTCTGCTCATTTCACTCAGCATCAGTTCATGTAAGTCTCTCCAGGCCTCTCTGAAATCGTCCTCCTGGTCATTTCTTACAGAACAATAATATTCCATAATATTCATATAACATAATTTATTCAGCCATTCTCCAATTGAAGGGCATCTATTCAATTTCCAGTTTCTAGCCACTACAAAAAGGGCTGCCACAAACATTCTTGCACATGTGGGGCCTTTTCCTTCCTTTATGATTTCTTTGGGATATAAGCCCAATAGAAATGCTGCTGGGTCAAAGGGTATGCACAGTTTGATAACTTTTTGAGCATAGCTCCAAATTGTTCTCCAGAATGGCTGTATCCGTTCACAGCTCCACCAACAATGCATCAGTGTCCCAGCCCTCCCACATCCCCTCCAACATTCATCATTAACTTTTCCTGTCATTTTAGCCAATCTGACAGGTGTGAAGTGGTACCTCAGGGTTGTCTTGATTTGCATTTCTCTGATCAATAGTGATTTGGAGCACCTTTTCATATGACTATAAATAGTTTTAATTTCATCCTCTGAAAATTGTCTGTTCATATCCTTTGTCAAATGTCTTTTAAAACAAGACACCTTTTAAGGTTTATTGTGCCTTGTATGAAGGTAGTTTCAGTTCATAGTTACCTAAACATTCCATATTTATAGGACTTAACAATAAGGATTAATGGTTAGAAATGTATCCTCAACAACTCCGAAATCCTGAATTGTCAAAATTCAATTAAGTTTCATATACTGTACACACTAAGATAGAAAGGAAGATTATTTTTACAAAGCTTTAAAAAGGATGAAACAAAAAGGATTTTCTGTTTAATCATTAACTGATCAACCTTACTATGTGAAATATCTACCTGACAGGGCTACTGTAAATGCCCACAATAGCAATTATCTTTTTTTGTTGTTGTCATTTTGCTTTTTTCTTAACACCTTCAGAAAAATTTCCCTACTTCTAAAGATAAAAGCTATTCATGATTTTATCTGCTAAAGAAAGGAAGGCAGTAATTATAAACTTCTAGCCCTTCATATTTCTAGAGAGTGACTTCCTATAACCTGCCCAATCTCTCTATTGAAACAAGTGGATGAATTTAACTATAAAGAAATAGTAACATTCAAAGGTTCTGATAAAAGCCTCATTTCTAAAATATATAGAGAATTAACTTAAAATTATAATAATTCAAGCCATTCTCCAATTGATAAATGTTCAAAGGATATGAACAGACAATTTTCAGGTGAAGAAACTGAAACTATTTTTAGTCATATGAAAAGGTGCTCCAAATTTCTATTGATCAGAGAAATGTAAATTAAGACAACTCTGAGATACCACTACACACCTGTCAAATTGGCTAAAATGACAGGAAAAGATAATGACGAATGTTGGAGGGGATATGGGAGAACTGGGGCACTGATGCATTGTTGGTGGAATTGTGAACGGATCCAACCATTCTGGAGAGCAATTTGGAACTATGGGACCCATCAGTGTTTCTAATTTGCATTTCTCTGATCAATAGTGACTTGGAGCACCTTTTCATGTGACCGGAAATAGTTTCAATTTCTTCGTCTGAAAATTGTCTGTTCATATCTTTTGACCATTTGTCAATTGGAGAATGGCTTGAATTCTTATATATTTGAGTCAATTCTCTATATATTTTAGAAATGAGGCCTTTATCAGAACCTTTGGATGTAAAAATATTTTCCCAGTTTACTGCTACCCTTCTAATCTTGTCTGCATTCATTTTGTTTGTACAAAAACTTTTCAACTTGATATAGTCAAACTTATCTATTTTGTGATTAATGATGACCTCTAGTTCTTCTTTGGTCACAAATTCCTTCCCCCTCCACAGGTCTGAGAGGTAAACCATCCTACATTGTTCTAATTTGTTTATAATATCATTCTTTATGCCTAGATCATGAATCCATTTTGACCTTATCTTGGTATATGGTGTTAGGTGTGGGTCAATGCCTAATTTCTTCCAGACTAGTTTCCAATTATCCCAGCAGTTTTTGTCAAATAGTGAGTTTTTATCCCCAAAAATGGGGTCTTTGGGTTTATCAAACACTAGATTACAATTGTCATTGAGTATTTTGTTCTGTGAACCTAACCTATTCCACTGATCCACTACTCTATTTCTTATCCAGTACCAAATGGTTTTGGTGACCACCAGCAGTGTTTCTACTGGGCCTATATCCCAAAGAGATCTTAAAGGAGGGAAAGGGACCCACATGTGCAAAAATGTTTGTGGCAGCCCTTTCTGTAGTGGCTAGAAACTGGAAACTGAATGGATGCCCATCAGTTGGCGAGTGGCTGAATAAATTATGGTATATGAATGTCATGGAATGTTATTGTTCTGTAAGCAGGATGATTTCAGAGAGGTCTGGAGAGACTTACATGAAGTGTAATTAGCAGAAAGTGAAATTAGCAGAACCAGGAGATCATTATACACGGCAACAACAAAATTATACAATGATCAATTCTGATGGACACGGCTCTCTTCAACAATGAGATGATTCAAACCAGTTCCAATTGTTCAGTGATGAAAAGAGCCAGATACACCTAGAGAGAGGCCTGTGGGAACTGAGTGTGGACCACAACATAGCATTTTCATGCTTTCTGTTGATGTTTGCTTGCATTTTGTTTTCCTTCTCAGTTTTTTTTTTCTTTCTAGATCTGATTTGTCTTGTGCAGCAAGATAACTGTATAAATTTGTATACGTATATTGGATTTATCATATATTTTAACATATTTAACATGTATTAGATTATCTGTCATCTAGGGGAAGGGGTGGGGGGAAGGAGAGAAAAATATGGAACAGAAAATTTTGCAAGGGTCAATGTTGAAAAATTACTCATGCATATGTATTGTAAATAAAAAGCTTTAATAAAAAATAAAATTAAAAAGAAAAGAAATAGTAACTAGTATTGATTCCTTATGAATCTAGATTTCACAATCATACCCTACACTAAGATTAAAAGAGGCCTTAAAAAATTAGGGCTGGAGTTGTAGTAAGTGATCTGGGCACAAAAGGATCAAAGAAATGGTGAATGACTTAGTCAGAAAAATACAAGTTCTCCATACTGTACCTTGACCCTGTAAATTTCCATCTTTATCATCATCATCTTCCTTATTCTCAAAGTCCACATCTTCTTGTTTTAGATCACTCCTTTCAAGAGGACATGTAGTATAACCTCTTCGCCTTTCTGCCTTATCTTCCCAGGAATCTTCTTTTAAAAATTCATGATCTACTTTCAAAGGCTCTGATAAAAGAGTTTTGTTTCCACCTTTGTATTCTACAGCAATAGGGTTAACAGCTTTACCTTTGTACAAGCCTGGGTCAGGGAACCTGTTTTTTTCCATTTCAAATTCTATAATGTCACCCTGATTTTTCCACCTGTCTATAGGTTTGCAGTGACACTCACATATTGTTTGATCCATACACCTTAGCTCTGCAGGATCACAGTTTTGGGTCTCGGGGCCCCTTTCCTTAGATTTATCTATAGTGAAACCTCTCATTTCATTTGGTATGTTAGTATCAAGGTCAGTTTGACCTATACTCTCTGGCCTTTCCCTTATTTGTGCTCCTACTTCTGAGTTTTCCTCCTCTTCTTCTTCTTCTTCCTCCTCTTCTTCATCACTATGGTTCTGAGTCAACATTAATTTACTTTCTAGACTTTTATTTCCTAACAAATCAATTAGCTGTTGCCCTGAAGAAAATTTTCTTTCAGAATTACAAACACTAAGACTACACATCTCCATTAATCTACTTACATTCCCCTGCTCTAAGGTTTGGGGAATACCATATTTTGCTTCGGGATGTCTTACAGTTTCATGTCTTGGAACAGGTATGTACTTGTTAGAGTCCAGGTCCTTTATAGTCAAGAGAGACAAATGCTTTTCATTTTTATTGTTCATTTGTTCAATTTTTGCTTCTAAATTACTCAAGGAACAGCGGTTTGTAGCCACCTCTATTTCAAGGCTACCTGCTTGATTCTCTTTATTTTTGCTTGCTAAGGCTACAGAAATATCTTTCTTGGAATCAGTGTTGCTAGTGTTCTCTTGAATGAAAGAACTTGGCTCACTGTTGAAAACCTTTTCACCAAACATCATACACTCTAAAGAATCAGGCAATAAGCTTTCATCATGGTTAATAGAAATGATATCCTGAACTTTAGAAATAAAATTTTCACATGTTACATCAGGTAGGTTGCTTTCAGTGCGGCTGAGATTATCACCCATGCTTTCCATCTTTATTTGATTTTCATGTTCTGTATCTAAGGATTCACAAGTCCTTCCCATTTGAGTATATGTAAGGGATTCATAAAGTCTGGAATTAGTTTGGTAAAGGCAACAAGCATTTTCTGGACCCTGAGCTTCAGTTCTTCTGTGTTGAGCATAGTTTCTATAGGCATCCAGAAAGGATAGCTGTGGATCATTCATGATGTAGTAGTCAGTACGACTGAGTCCATGCTTAGCTGTGCCAATGAGTAAGTCTCGGTCATGCTTCCCACACTCCCACCAGACTGGCAGATAGAGGCTAGGTCTACAGAGCTGGAGGCGTTCATGCAATTGAGGGTATTTCAGTACTTGCTCTCGGACCTTACGCAGAAGTTCAATGCGGTAGAGAGTTCTTGCAGCACGTTCTTCAGTGATTGGCTCAACATAGAGTGTGGGATCTGGTGGACCTTAAGAGATAAATAATTACTTTATGTGGCTCTTGGCAACAATGGTGTTTGACTTACACAACTCAAATCTCTCTGGAATCATGGTTTGACTATAAGAAACATAAAATGAAAACAATATATATAAACTAAGTTGATACAAACTATTGCTACTGCAAATCTCGGTTTATTTCAGAGACCATGATCAATTAGTAAATACCCAAAGCTGAGTGGAATTAATCTCATGAAAGAAATATAGGTCAAGGGGAGGGTAAAAGGACAATTTGAAAATCCTAGTTTTAGTATGCATGACTTTTTGAAGTCATGGTGAAGGCAAAAACTGAAGTGTCCTTGTACACTTGTATAGTCAGTTCTGTCCCCATCCCTTTTTGCTTCAATATATATAAATGTCAGATCTTGTGAAGTACAGCAATGCTACTCTAAGGTTTTTATCTACAAATGTGTAGTTTAAAAGGCAAAAACATAATCATCACACAACTAGGTTATGGTAAAATTCCTGTGACCAATTCAATACCACATTAAAGGATGACCAAATGACAGTCACTACTTTCAGTATTTTCACCCTCAGATAAAGTGGTATTTGTAATAGATTTTTTAACGTAAGTATGGTGCAAAAGTTCAGTTGTTCTAGAGCAATATAAATCAGCTCAACTTTTACAAGTTGAGACAATTTTTCTTTATATTTTGAAGTCTTAACCTAACCTGCAATTTTTATTGAACTAAGGTACATTTTTTTGGTGGGGAAGTACATCAGGAATAATTTATTTATTTATTTATTTTTTACGAGGATGGATACAACCAGCAGAACTCCACAAATTAGCAACACTTTTTTCATCCTCTCAGGAGCTCCTCATGTTAGAACATATATTGCTATAGTGATTGATTAATTCCAAGACTTTCCTCTGTTTACTCCATGATATGTTAAAAGTAGCATTTCTTACCATCATCTTTCCACATGGGGAGGCGACAGACATTTCTACACATGGCCACAAAACTATAAAAATATTTTTCTAGACTTTCATCTGTCTTCTTGTCTAAGCGTGAGATGATTCGAAATTGGGTCCAATCAAATGATTTCTTTTCTTGGTCATAGACAACGCCAAAGGAGGACACTGTTCTATAGAAATCTGCTTGTTCTCTTCTTGTCCATCTTGAGGATTCACATAAGGGAAGTTAAAAAAAAAAAAAAAAAAGTAAAATATTTCAATATTCCCACACTGGACTTTCAATCCACACCCCCAGAGACTGTGTTAATTTTGGAAAAGAGGCTGCCACCCTCACAAGAGAAGACATGACTATATAGACATTTGAACTCAACTACCTCAGAGATTGCATCAGACTTCATACTATCATAAATTTACCATTATGAAACGTTAATGTTTTGTTCTGTTTAATTCTGAGCTGATTAACCTTGGAAGAGAATATTTCCCTTTCATATAAACTTTTGGCTTAGCAATGAAGACTAATTTTCCTCATATTCTTAACTAGTATATATCATTGTTACTGTTACCTTTTTTGGATATCCTTGTTGATAGGGTCCATTTCAGTAGCTCTTCTAAACATGTCTTCCTGGACCCAATATCCCTGGTTACCTGAGCCTAAAATTTCAGCTCGAGTGGGTTCCTTGCGATTACAACGTTGGTAAACAGTGACCAAGCGTCTCAACCGAGCAGTAAGGGCTGAGGAAACGGGCCAGGGTGATCTGTCTGGGTCGGAGCCATCCTGGGCTTCAAACATCAGTGAGGATATTAGTAGTTACAAACAACTAAAATAAAGGTGATACACTTTTTTTGTGTGTGTGATATACTTTTAAAAATGAATACACTGGAACATAAAATCTTACAAAAATGAATGTTGACAACTATCTTTATATTATTTGGAAAAATAAAATGTTAAAAAAAATGTTATTGAAAGAGAAAAAAAAATCACATCACTGTCATTTTCAATAAGTTTCAGTTGTTTTGCCCAAATGATAAAACACAGAGACAAAAATGGCTCAATAATTCAAAATCACCATTATTTTCCAAATTAATATATTCTAGAACATTTAATACCAAATTCAAGAATAAGAACTTAGCAAAAAGTATTAAAAATTTCATGTTGTACAAAATCCTAGATATAACTTCCTATATCTGTAAAGCATGAATACCTTTTTTTAGAATGAGCTGCTTTGTAGGGGTGAAACAGACCTTTGGGAATTTTAGATATATCTGATAGGAAGCATGAGATAAGCAGGACCTCTGTTGCCTTCTTTATTTAGAACTGTAAATATGATGTAGTTGGGTTTTCTTTTTCACTGCTATTCTAACTTACTACTTCTTGAACCATTAATCTTAAACTCTTACCTCCTTGTCCTGCAGAAGAATAACAGATATTATCTTAGAATTTCAATGTCAATTACATGGAGATTAAAATCATTTTGATATCCATGTTTTAACTACAACAGGAAAGGTGTTGAATTTTTCTCAAAGAGGCTTCTTAAAAGCAGTAGTTCTCTCTTAAGATATGAATTCTAGCATAATATAACCTAGATGCTTTCTTTTTTTTGTCTTCTGAAGGGCATTGTCTCACCTGCCATGTTTTCATCCTTCTTCTCACTTTCACCAAAACTGGTATCCTCCTAGGGACAAAGAAAGCCACCACAACCATCAAAGGACTGCTGTAAACTCTCCCTTGATTATCACTACTAATTTTTACTACATGCTCTTATATACAAAGTATAAGAACATTTAAGAGACATATTCCTTGTGAGCTGTCACCAAATCTGTACAACTTATTTACTGCATGTCTTCCATGTAGTGATTTTCACATTTTAAAAAATGACTAGAGAAGAATTTATTAGTATTTGCTTTTGTAACTATCAGGTAATATTTTCTGTGACAAATTAGCTTTAAACAAGATGGAGTATAGCTGTTTCTTTAGCAATCACATTTTGCAGAAGTTCCATTTCATGATGAATTTAATTAGAAGCTTTACCAAAGGTATTTAATAGTTCAGTGCTGCCATTTCACCAAGGTGGTGCCTAACAGTGTAAAACTCATTCATCTGTTTTAATTTTATCATTGTGTGAAAAACTTATCATTCTGGGGTTCATTATTCCTATCTCAATACTTATCAATATGAAATATTAATAAAGTACTCTTGCCCAATCAGAAAACCTAATAGGATAAATTGCCAGGAAGTTTAAGTTAAAATAATGAATCAAAGCTCCAAGTGAAACTGGATTGTTGTTAATGGCAGAGATATGCTTCTGAAAGTGATTATTTTATTCAAATGGCACCAAAAGACATGCCTACAGAAAAGGTAACATTCTTATGAGAAGATCTTTCAAAGTCCTTATTCCCCAAAGAAACAAAAAATATGAAGTGTATGTGATGTGGGGAGGAGGAAAGGCTTGCTTTTTGACAAGCTGTTTTCAGCCTAAATGATCACTTAGGGGATACAAACCACTGGTGGCATGTATTTGGACAGGTTGCACATACCAAATCTACTCTCTGATTCTATAGCTAAAAGTATCTGGCAGCTGAGTCTAGAAAAAAAATACCATGGAATTCACAATTTTTAAAAATGCAGATAATTATCTTGGACTCTTGCTGCTTTACAAAAAAACACTATGAAAATGCAAGACAGAGGGGAAAGCCATTTAAACATCTGCGTTCTTTCCCTTTGTAGAGAAAAAAAGCAAAGGTTGGAGAGAGTGAAGTAATTTCTGGAACTAGATCACAACAGCCTATTATGTATCTTATCCTTTCTCCAACTAAATCAAGCATCTAGAATTGGATGTTCAAGTTTTTTTTCATAATGTAAGAAAAGATATAACCTTGAGGCTGTCCTTACCTTATCAGTTCTAAATTGGTACAAACATGTACCACGTTACCTGGCATGGTAGATATATATATAAAACCTATCACAAACATTTTCCTATTAGTCAGCATTCTTTCTTGCAGTATTAGCATCTGTCAGCAATAAGGGTAACAAAGATAGTCCCTAACTTGAAACAATGGATAAAATATATGAAAGCTGGCCTAAGCCATGAGTAATTTGTGGTGAACAGAACTACCCAGGAGAAGAGTACTACCTTGCTCTGAATGAACCTGAACATAATATTTCAATTTTCTGGGCTTAAGATTCCTCTTCTATAAAACAAAATAGTTATAGTCACTGAGCTGTGAGAGTCCTCCCAATTCTAAAATTCTATGATTTCATGACATTATTTCTAAAGAAAAATCTATAATGTGGAAGGCAGGCACTTCTTATATTTGGTTTATAACTTCAATTTTAAATTTAAAATTTTAAAGGCAATTCCTATTTGTCTTTACCTTTTTTTTTTTTAAGCATAAAGTTTAAAGAATAAATTCTGATTTACACGGCTGCATTAACCATCTTGCTTATTCAGCAGCTCAAGGACTTGTGAAAGCATATTTTGGAAAAATTCTTACCTCTTAAATATGAGAAAATGATAGTCCAACTTCAGTATAAATAGGAAAATGGAAATTACTCTGGGGTAAACACAAGGTCTCATCTTCTTTAGGATAGAGTTAGTCAATCAAC
Organism: Myrmecobius fasciatus; assembly: GCA_023553655.1. Taxonomy (NCBI): domain Eukaryota; kingdom Metazoa; phylum Chordata; class Mammalia; order Dasyuromorphia; family Myrmecobiidae; genus Myrmecobius; species Myrmecobius fasciatus. Next base: position 89,092 of record JAJPUD010004526.1, read on the forward strand.
AAACAATTACTAAATGCTTACTATATACAAGGCATTATAGTAGAAAAACAGTTAGAACTTCTTAGATACAACAGCAGAAGGAATATGCAAAAGGATACATATGGGAAAGATAACCTGTAGGACCTCTATATTCATAAGGCATTAATATATCTATCCAATGTAATGAAAAGGGCATTATCAGGAATTAAGACAGAAGAAAACCCAGTTCATGAGCTCTTAACCTTTTAATGTGTCATGGATCTCTCTGGAAGTCTGGTGCAGTGTATGGACCCCTTTTCAGAACATTCATAAAGGAAAAAAATGCTAAATTTCATTTAGAGATTAGTGAAAAGATGATTTTTTTTCCTCCACCAAGGTTCATACACCCCTTGAAATCTATCCACAGATCTCTCCGGGGTCAGTGGACCACAGGTTAAGAATCTAACCTAATCAAATTATAATCATGCCAATTAATAAATTTAGAATGATTCTATCACCATGATATGCATTTTTTTGGCCCTAGGAATCCATTTCTCTTAGGCAGTAGTGTCTCAAGCTCCCTTTGTTCAATGCTAAGTTGTAAAAGATGGTGACAATTTTAAAAAATAAGAAACATGAATAACTATTGCATATTTGACTTACCAACTGTTTCTGCAGACCATCTAATTTATCTTCAGTATGATCGTCTTTATCCAGATTGCTTCTAGATAAAAGTCAGAGAAAAGATCACAAAATACCCAGGAGATGTTTCTGTTTATAGAGTACCAGAGCTGAAAAGGACATTAGAGACTATCTAGTTACATCCAACAGAGTGTCATTCAGCCTTTGCTTGCAGACCTTTAATGAAAAAGAGCAGACTTCCTCCTGAGGCAGCACATCATGCTTTTGGACAGAGTCAGTGAAATTAAATTAAATCTAATTTTTTTTTTGCAATGTTCACTTATCACTGAGTTCTCTCTCAGCCGATGTAATAAATTTAATCTTCCTCTGACATGACAACCCTTCACATGTTTGAAGACAATGATTGTGCTTCTTCCTAAGTATTATCTTTCTTAGGTTAAATGTTCCTACTTACTTTAGCAAGTCCTGACAGTACAGCCTGGAGAGTTATCTCTATCCTGGTCATCCCCCCCTACACACTCTACTGCTTACAAATATTCTCTCTAAAATAAGGCTTACAGAACTGAATCCAATAATGGTCTGACCAGAGCAGAGTATAGCAGGACGATTTTTTCACTATTACTGGATACCATGCCTCTCTCAATATAATCTAAGATCACATTAGCTTTTTTTGGCTGCAACATCACACTGGAGTCCCTTGAAATCCCCAAATTCTTTATTTTTATAAGTCCAAGATTCACTGAACAAAGGAAAGAATGATTAATGAATTCTGTAACACAATACTGTTATTGCAATGGTACTGTTGCAACTCCTGGAGACCACCAAGTAACTGTGAAGATAAAATAGGAAAACAATTCATCCTATTCATTTTTGCTGTTAGCAAAGATACAGCTTCAATATCCCTGCAGGAAAGTTCAAAAGAAGTATTACATAACAGAGACAGCAGAATGAAGTCAGTCATTGATAGGCCAACCAAATACATTCTGTCTAAAGTGCTGTTTTCTGAATTAGCAACATTGGTTTAAAAATACTCTTGTCAATAATGTGAGACAATGCATACCTACAAGTGAGTCTGAATGAGTCCTATCACCTCTGCTAAGAAGAAAGAGGTCAGAGTTCATATTTACATCCTTTCCATACTAGTAATATGGCTATGTACTCATGTCATGCAGTTGCCACCATTCTGGTTGCCTTGGGAGAGATGTATCTGAGGAGAAAGAATGTCATGCTGAATATAAATGATAGGGCATAGCAGATTATTGGTAAGACAACCATTCACAGAAAAAATTAATTTGGCTTTACTCAGTTTATCTCTACATTTTTAAAGCCCTAAATGATTACTATAGGAGGTCAATATAAGTCTTCTCCTTGGGAAGGACAATTATCATGACTACAACCTCATCGAGTTCTCCCCTCCTCAAATTGCCTTAGAGCAATTTATCTGGATCTGTTTTTTGTTCTTATCACATTATACTTTGCACAAGATGTATTTGGTTGTGGTTGTTGTTGTTGTTTTTTTTGGGGGGGGTTTGTAAGGTAATTGGGGTTAAGTGACTTGCCGAAGGTCACATAACTAGTAAGGGTTAAGTGTCTGAGGGCACATTTGAACTCAGATTATCTTGACTTTAGGGCTGGTACTTTATCTATTGCACCCCCTAGCTGTCCCTATAATATTTACTTGTTAATATATACTCTATCCCACTATTAGACTGTAAAGTCCCTTAACAGAGGGACTTGGTGTATGTAGTTTTTCAAACTTTGACTCTCCAATACCTAGGACAATATCTTAAAAAAAAAAATAGTAGATGTTTAATAAATGCCAAAGTGAATTTCTGAATGAGCTAGGAGTTTAAATATTCCTTCTAGGTTGGCACAATTAAAGGCTTTATCTTCAAGATAACTTTAAATTTTCCTAGTCCTGTCTTTTTATGGAGGTATGTTACATATCTTATAGCTATACACCTGCTCTTTCCAAACCATCAGGACATAAACACTATAAATATTCAGATTGTAAACCTGGCTTATATTTAATTAATTGATTTTTTTAAAAAAATTAATTAACTAATTAATTTTTGCTGTTTTGCAAGGTAATTGGGGTTAAGTGACTTGCCCAAGTTCACACAGCTAAGAAGTGTTAAGTGTCTGAGGCCAAATTTGAACTCAGGTCTTCCTGACTTCAGGGCTGGTGCTCTATCCACTGAGCCACCTAGCTGCCCCTATTTTATTAATTCATTAATATTTTAGAGCAGAGGTATCAAACATATGGCCCACAACACTTCCAGGTGCAACGTAAGCAGAGTAAACATAATTGGGAAATATTTAATAAAATAAATAAAAATACAACAAAACATAGATAATAATTACATTTTAAAACTAAGTCAATATGTGGTCTGAAGGGAGCTTTATGTATAGTTTAATGGACCCCCTTTCTATTTGAGTTTTATACCACTAAGTTAGACACACTAATTCTTTTGGGATTTGATAGGTCTCCCTGAATCTATCCTAAATAATTAGGTAGGCAAGCAGGAAAAGGGAAAAAGCAGAGATCTTACAAAAGTTTGTGAATACAAAAAGCCTGAGAAGAAACTGGAGCTGCTACTGTTCTACAATCTTGGTCGTCTTTCTTGTCATTGCTCAAATTTTCTCTGCCAAAGTAATGGTGATGCCAGTTGGCTATGGTTTTCTGAAATTGTCTTAATTTCTGAACTTGCTTTTTCTTTTCTAGCTCAGTCACAAGTCTTATCTTGATCATTCAACATGTGTTATGGTTGAAGGGCAAGAATAGAATAGTTTTTCTTTTCTCTTCCTTTACTTGCAAAGCATATCCATGAAGAGATACATCCCATTTTACCTTCCATTGACAATTTCTAAAAACCTTAAAGATTTGGGGTATTAATAGTTTCTATTTAAACTTATGTTGGGGAAAATAATAGGGGCTTAATTTCATTGCCCTAAGTACTTCTCAAATTGACAAAGACTATAACTTTGTCCTGTGCCATTCTTATCTTTGTTTCTCCAAGAAATCTTTCCAAAGAACACAATTCAAAGGAAAGCTTTCCTCCTTATGGAATCAATAAGCTTTCTCTCATTTTCATCAAACAAATGACCTAACTCTTTTTATGGCCATAAATGGTTGCCATGGTTCTCCCACCCCTCCTTGTTAACACTAGAGAATGCTTATACTCACCATTTTAAAAAATGACATTTGTAATCTGTAGTTTTACTTCTTATGAAATTGTTTTCTTCCACATTCTGCAGATATGTGAAATCACCAGTAGATTTATTTGTATTAGTTTTTTTTTTTTTGAAGTACTAGTTGGTTGAGGGATCAAAAGAAGTAACCCACAATTTCTTATATGCAGTCTAATCTTATTCAATTCCAAGGAGCTAATTATCCATCAGCACACTTATTCAGAATATATATATGTCTAAGACTAAGTAGAACTGGTCTCACTTAGCTGCATGCCATAATCTGGGCAACTTGTACTTTTCATATTTCATGCATTTCTTTTGTCAGTATGGATGATTAAATTGAACTTCAATTTGTAGTTTTCAGTAGATGGAATTAATAATTAGTACAAACGGGTGGAATTGGCATTTGAAGAACTTCATGATAAATTGCAAATTCTTCTTTGGTTTGGGTTATACATAGGATATTCTCATGTCTAAAATATTAAAATATTAGGTTATTTTATAAAATTAGTCAAGAAAGTCAACAAGATGCTTCAACACTTATTTGCACATAATCCTTATGGAAGTCAAAAAATCTGTGTGGACAATAGAAAGGGCATTGCCACAGATTGGGAATTAAGCTTGTTGGAATAGAATTTCATGAAGTTCTTTAATCAGTCAGTCAATAAGCATTTATTAAGTGCTCACTATGTGTCATATACTGTGCTTTGTGCTAGGATACAAAGAAAGGTAAGAACACAACCCCTGCTCTCAAAGAGTTCACATTCTAATACAAAAGATAACATTTAAAAAATTTTCTATACAAGACATACACAATGTAAATAAAAGGTAATCTCAGAGGAAAGGTACTAGCAGGGGTGGGGAAGGATGTACCCAGAAAGTGGGCTATGAGCAGAATGAAGGATGGTTAAGGAAGTCAAGAGGTGAGGGGGCAGGGCAGCAGAGGTGTGGGGAATAGCCTGTGAAAAAGCATGGAGTCAGGAGATAGAATGTCATGCAAGGAACAGCAAAAAGGACAGTTTGGCTGCATCAGAATGTAAATGAGGAAGAAGTTTAGAAAGTTAAGAAGATGCCAGGGTGTAAAGGGGTTTGAAAGTTCTTTAAGGACTCTACACAGTCAAAACTGTCTCATCTAAAGAGCTCTTCAGCACAGAAGACTTGTGACTTTATGATGTCTCTTTGGAAGGACCCATTCTCTTTCTTAGTCATTAGCTTGCAAGTGAAGCAGGAGACAAAGGTAGTAAAGTATCATACAGTGGAACATGGCAGCCCATCTTGGTCAATCTCCATATACAAAAAATTACATTTGCACCAGCACTGTTTAGTGGCCACTGGACAAATCTGAGGGGCAGAATTTTATTTAAAAAGTGTACTTGATAGAAATTTTACAGGTAGTATGAGGGATGATTTGAAAAGAGATATTAAAGACTGGAACATTATGATAAAATAATTATGGAAGGTGTTGGATAAGGGAGGAAGAAGTGGGATTTTCATGGCACAAAAGGCCATAGTTTTACTTTTGCTAGGGGCCCATATGGTTTCTCACCTCTCTGAAATGTCTTGTGAACTATCAGTGACACCTTGTTCTGCAGAAAGGGACTTTTCATCTGGCATTCCAACTTTTTCCAGGAAGCAAAGAGCTGGATCTGCTCGCATAGCATTATACCTCTCATAACCTGGATGAAGATATCAGGGAGCATTAGAAATGATACCAAATTTCAAAGTCTACCTCCATTTTTACATCTCAGGACGTCAATTTCTTTCCTTAAATAGAATGTCACCGATGCTCTTTAAAGGATCATAAACCTAAAAACATTATCATATTCTTTTTCTTGACATGAAAATATTTCTAACTTGAAGTAGAAATATAAAATAACATAAATAAAAAATAAAATAAAAATAAAATAAAAAAATAGAAATAATAAAAGAAAAAAGAAAAATTTCAATCATTCTGTGAGCACACCTATTAGGCACATGCATAATTCTACTTGTTTTTGGCTAACTGGAACAATGGAGATATTTCCAACCCAATTGAATTATCAAGATTTCTCTGACTTTTCCATCAAACCCTAGGAACTTCAGTTATGGGAAATCTCATTCTACAGGATTGAACCAGTGTTGGAACCTAATCTATTATAACTACCCTCTACCCTTCAGATTAGAGGACAAAGCCATGAATTCTAAAAACCTCCACTTGAGGAGGGAGCTCGGAAAGACATTTCACTTCCAATCTGGCTGCATTACTTTGGGGCTTCTTTGACTTCTCTACCATGTGCGCCAAATACTTCCTTCTTGCTTTTCACTTTCCTTTTGTGGTTTGTCTTCCCCCATTAGATTTTAAGTTCATTGAAGGGAGGAACTATTATATTTATATCCTCAATGCTTAATATAGAGCTTGGCACATAATAGGTGTTTAACAAATGTTTAGTGACTATTGAGATGACAAATGAATAGGAATCTAGAGCTCTTCATTTTGCATATTTTTTTCACCTTGTAGCAAACTCTGCATTCTAATTTAGACCTGTTTCCTTCCATTATTGGTATCTTAACCCAAGGGATCATACAGATTTCAATGAAAAAGTCTAGCAATGTGATTTAAAAAGTTAAGGTCAAAAAGTTAACTATTATATAATTAAAAGTAACCCAACGAATGAATTCACTAGTACTAGAAGCAAATTTAACTTACTGGTAAAGACTAGAATCACTGTATATCAAGCTCTGAAAATAGATAACGATTCTTTCTAATCTATAAGTACATCATACAAGATGTCACACAACTGGAAATTTTATTTCTGAGTCCCCTAAAACCCAAATCTAAGTTTCCTAAAAATTAAATAAGACTGGTTTTATAAGCTGATTAAGAAAAGATATGCTAGTGAAGTATTGCTGAACAGAAATCTGCAGGAGATATGACAGATAACTAGAAGTACTTTTTTCTGAACTATTGCCAGCACATGATCATAATTCCCAGTTATAAATGATGAGCATCTAATTTTATGTGGAACCATTCCAAGAGTTAGTAGAACTAATTTTAATTTGTTGTTCCTTAGCTTCAGCACCTCTGTTGCAAATATGCATTTGTTATGATGATGATGATGACGATGACCAAGACAATGATAATGAGGATGTATTTGGACAACAATTTTCTTTTGGGGGCTCTTTTGCTCTTAATTTAAAGATACCATTAGCATAAAAAGTGCTATTTACTTATACCTAGTAAAATGTTAATACTGCCATGAAATTCTTTTATCAGTAACATGTGATAGAATGAACATTAGAATTGGTGTCAGAAGATCATGGGTCTTATTTCCTCACCTGTTAAATGAGTAAGTTGGACAACACAGAAACTAAGGTCTCTTCCAGCTCCAAATTTGCATGTGATCTCTCCCCATAGTAACATAATATTAGGGACAAGGGAGAATGAGGCAAGAAAGTAGATTTGTAAGAATAATAGCTTTGCTCCTTTTATTTTGTCCACATGATCCTTTTCAAGAGAATGGACATAACTATTATAATCTAATTCTTTACACCTCTTGACAAACTCAAGTCTCCTTAAGAGTGAGGGGAAAAGCTGGAGTAGTCATTTTACCCCTGCATGATCAATCATGAACATGAGAGAGAATAAAAGTTTTGCTCTGGAAACTTTTCTATTAACAAATGGAATGTCTGTGCACAGCCTGAACTATCTAATGCATTAGGTCTTGATTAGCTTTGAAACAAATTTTAGGTGTTTTATATTAATTTAAGTATTATTTCAGCAGGTTCAACTAGTTTTAGATTATCAGCTCCAGGTAACATTCAGCAATATTCTGTGTTAGTTAATATTGAAAATAAGGGGGAAAAAAGATTTATAATCAAGGCAGAAAGAATAATCTGAATGACACTTTAATTTCCAAATGTATTTATTTCTATCATTAAGATACTGGGACACAAAGAGGGACAGACAATCTATATTTATCAGACTTTTCTGAAGGAATTAAATTAGTATTTATTCTTTATATATTCTGGCCTGCTTTTAAAATTTACCCATCTTCAGAATACTATGATCTTACTGTATATCTTTAGACTTTCAAGATCATCTACTCTTTATAACCTAACACTACAATTATTGTTGGGTTCTGAAACATCACATGTTTTCCCCTCTAAAATTAGGATTAAATGCTATCATTACTTCTAATAGCTAACCTTCTAATAAGGTTCTAAAAGAAGCTGTGCTACTGGTCCAAGAGTGAAAATCAAATACTTGAATTTTAGATTGTATTTAAGGAAATTTCCAAGAAAGTATTAGTGCAAGCAACATATGGACCAGATTAATATCTTTGAACATTCATTTAACTGTTAGTGAAATGCTAGAGTTAACAATCTTTCAGAAGTAGTACACAGACCAAGTGCACTTATTTAGTTGGGTACTATGAGAGATGGGAGTATCATATCCCTCACATATCAAGTTGTTATAATTTTAGGATTATAGTTTAATCATCAATTAACAATGATCATGGATTAGCAGACAATCAGCTGAGAGCACAAATGGGACATCTGATGGAACATTTGGAAAAGGAAAAGGACTCAATTTTTTAATTGTGGGAGAGTTATGAAATATAATCTTATGTGTCCCAGACACATAAAAAGCTTCTTGAAACATCTGTTGCAGTAAGTGAAAATATCTGTCTATCTATGGCCATATTTTACCTCTAGGCATTATACCAACAATACTAAGGATATCCAGCACTTACCACAGTGCCTGGCACATAACAGGTATGTAATATGTATTTATGAATTAATTGGAATAGACTGAGAAAATAAAGATCATGTGGTTGATTTTGTATAACCCTATGCAGGCTGCATTTTTCTTCCAGCAAATATTTGTGACAAAACTTTTCTAGCCTTTGAATCTCTAACCTATTGAAAATATTCATGCTATTACCATAAAATATACATCCATTTTTGCTAATTTCCAAGATCTAGACATGAAATTTTAAAGTGAAAAATGTAACCGGACAATGATCAAATAGACAATAGTAACTATGTAAAAACTTCAAAAGCCAGTGACTATCCATTATTTCCTTACAAACTGTGCAAGAGAAATTTTGCTTAATCCATTTAAAAGCCTCTTTGACAGTAAGGTTTCCTATAGCATATTTTCCCCTGGAGTGATCATTTATTGGGAGACAATTATCAAGTCTTTTAGAAATACACACCATGTTTGACTACTCCAATAAGAAGAGACTTATCGGCCTCTGCATCCCACCAATCCACTGGAATCTCCACATAGTCAATATCAGGCAGTAAAACATCCAACTCTCTGTAAAAGACAAAGCACGGATAGACATCTTTCTGTATACAGACAAAAATGCAACATACAACAATCTAATACCATACCTCAGGGTCTCAGTATCATTTTTAACAATGGAATCAACAATACTAAAAAAAGGACAGTCTTCTTTGGATAATTCCATTTTGTTTAAATTATCCCAGATTGTTTAAGGCTGCTAAATTTGTACATAATCAAATATATGGGACTAAAATGAGAAGTTCAATATTCAATCTGATCAAAAAGTACAAATCAGAAACACTATTATTAATGTAACAAGAACATCTGTACTAAGTATGGTCAGGAATTGGAGGAGGAATGATAAAGAAGGAAGGACTAACTGGTGAGGGTTAGGAGATGTGACATTATGGGAAGACTACTCAAAACTCTGTAAAATAAAATATCTTTTACCTAGCTATATGGAGAAATTCAACATTAAAAGAGTTCTACCAAACAGTCCTATATCCCTCATTTAAAAAAACAAGTTTTCAGCTTAATTTAGAGGTTATGCTTCTGTCTGGTTTTCACTATCACAGAATTATAGAGTTCAAAGTGCCTTAGAGGTCCCCTTATCCAGTTCACACCTGCCACAAATGAATCCCCACTACAACATACTCAAATGATTCCTCAAATCCTGCCAAAGCATAATGTACTTCTTGAATGACTTAATTTAAAAGTTTTTAACTACAATGGATGCTTTACCCAAAAAGCCATCAGCTCTTCCCTATGTCTACTATATGAAATTATTCTAACTACAAATCACTCAAGATGGTAACTTTGGCAATAATGGTAACAGTCAACATAAATTATAATCTTACTCTCAAGATAAACAAAGAAGTTTTAAGATAATTGGTTTTCATATTCTTTTCAATGCTTTCCTCCTTTATATCTCCCATAATCACCAATACATGGATGAAGGAAAATTGAGAGCTCAGTTCATTATTCATTACGTAGGTTATTTGCTGCTATCCTGAGCTTTGTTGATTCAGTATTTTCTCAATACTACATGTGTTAAAAGGCAAAGAAAAGATGGAGCCCAAGGAAAGGATTCAAGAGATATAAGCTGGCTCATCTTATGATTTGCTACCAGCTCCCACCAAAATTACTATTATGTTTTATTGCTCTGGATCATGACCTCTACCAGTGGTCCTTGCATTATTATCCTGGGTTCATATTCTGAGAGATATTGTGTTAAATCATATGATCTATAAAGTAGCAATAAGAATATCACCTAAATGAGAGAGACAAATGTCTAAGAATACTAAAGACTGTCATGAGAAATGTAACTAAAGATAAGATTCCATGTAAAAAGTACAGATCCTGAAGAAAACACATATGATTCTATGTTGATTTTGTACACAGTCAAAGCTCTAGCCTGGCTACAGTGGATATACCTGGCAGGGATTCCTTCAAATGCTTTATCTGCCGCTTCTCCCAGAACTTCAGATTTCAGGTAGTATAGCATCCGAACTCGAAGAAGGACCCTAAGAAAGATGAACTGATTAATGTAAATAAACTAGAATATTTAGTTTGGCACTGTTCTTTGACAACCTGTGCCTTGATATAGTCTGTATTCTCTCTTGTTAATAATCTTGATAGAACATTATTTCATTACTACATGAAAATGTTTTTAAAAGTACAAAGTAGTCTACTAATATAGGTCATGAATATCTACTTTACAAAGGAAGAAAAATACCTGTTTAGTCAACCTAAGAAACAAGAATAGAACAAAAAGATTGCTAGAAGATGGCTGTTGTTAGGTGCCACACTAAATTCATTGTATGGGAATTTCTTAGAGGTTTTGATGGCCAGAGGATCTTGTATCATTGTGATTGGAAATACTTCTTAATAACTCCCCCACTCCCTCACCACTGCTGGAACCAACAAAGCAAAATCACTCAGCAGTAGCAGCAGCTGTGGAGAGGGACTAGAGTAAGAATGGAACTTTTCTATGGCCTACGCAGAGGACTTGATGACACTGTCCCTTAGGATTCTGGTGCAGCTAGAACATCAGAGTTTTCTGTAGAAGCAAAATCATGGAAACCTGGGGCTAGAGAGCTGTTTCTTCTTCCTCTGAAAGAAGAGACAACACATTTGTTGTTAAAAATATCTGTGATATATGTAAGAGCAGAGTTTAAATCAATGCTATTTGGTGTTCTTTAAATGACAAACTGGCCAAAAAATGTTAGGAAAAGCTGAGTTGCTCTTCCCTGGATAGTGATCCACCTGTACCCTGTCCTCCTAGAACAAGATGGTCTTCAAGAATTACCAACATTTAATCTATATTGTATTGCTTGCTGTCTGGGGAGTCGAGGGGGAGAAAAAGGGAAGTGGAAAAGGGAGGGAGAAAAATTCGGAACACAAGGTTTTGCCAAGGTGAATGTTGAAAAGTATTTTTGCATGTATTTGAAAAGCTGTTATTAAAAAAAAAAGAAATTAAAGGAAAAAAGAGATGGTCTTCAAGCTATTCTCAGAGGGTCAAGCAATCTTGTTAATGTCTGAATTCAGAAAAAAAGCAAGAATAGAAGCCAAAGACTGTTTTTAAAAATAATATTTTTAAAGTTGATGTTTATTAATGATGTTGGATCTTATCAGAAATTGCTGGGAACAGCTTTTCCATTATTTTTTGAAAAATAAGATAGTAATCAAGAGCAACTGCCCTCTCCCCATTCTCATCCTCCTCCTATAGTTTTCTCCAACAAAACTTTTCTGGATCTGGCCATGTCAAGACTCTCAACCTCTCCCATAGAGATCCTGCTTTTTCTAGCTATCCTCTGTGCTTTTTTTCCCATGCTACCTTTCTACTCTAGGAAATAGAGGGCTTTTCTCTCCACTACAATCCTTCAAAATGCAACTCAAAATTTCCCTATGATGCCAAATTCATTCTCAGTTTTCTTTATTCTGGATTCTCATGCCCTCCTATTCAATTGATATTACATTATTCTGTAGCTATTCCTATGGCACTTTGCTATTAATTCTCTATGTGTAAAGTCTTGAAGATACAAGTGAATAGTAGGCTCCATTAAATTGGGAATGATGTCGTTAATAATTTTTTGCATCCCCCATAATACCTAATATGAAACAATGAAAAACACATTTTTCAGAAATGCTTTTTAAAAGAATCAAAATGAAGTAATGAAGAGACTTCAAGAGTTGTAAAGACTGTAAGGAAAAAAACTTGGAGAAATATACTAGAAAGACCTGGATCCTCTCTAGCATAACAGCTTTAGAGTATTTTTAGTTTTTATCCCCCAGACGTTAAGGTAGGCACTACAACCTAACAGAAATGAAACCATTTTTGAGAGTAAGATTCCCAAGAACATTAAGCACATTTTTGAGTGCTTATATGGGATAGGAAATCAGGAAGAGATGGTGTGAAGAAAGTTTAAACTTAAAAAGTATTTTAACCCTTGAATTTCAAAATAATGTACAGTATATATCTCCAACATTCTTCATCTTCTTTACTGGAATTACCAGAATTGTGGCACCTTCCCTCCAACTCAAAGTATCTCTAATGTTGGAGACATGCTCTGAGGTAAGAGGGAAGTAGATCAGATATACTTACTTATTGCAATGTTGTTTAAGGTGCTTCTTGTAGCTGTCATCATGCAAAACAACTTCAGGGTTGCAGGTGGCTAACCAATCTGCATTCTTTAACTCTGGAAGTAGCATCTGATTCTTTGTCTTCTTTCCTTTTCTCCCTCTGGGGACTGGGGCAGATAACCCTGAAACACAGGCAGTGTAAGGCATAAGAATGAATGGGGGTTCATAAGTTGGTGATGGCATAGCAAAATTGCCTTACAAAGACAAGCAATTAGACAATATATTCATTGGCACAACAGTCTTGGTCCATAATCCATCTGGTTACTCCAGATGAGCATGTACCTAATTCCAAATGAGTAGAAACAGAACATAAAAAAATTACAGGCCTAAACAAGCAATATGCTTGATGCTAATTAAATATGAAACAATCCTGGTTTACATATAGCTTTCAACTAGTTAGGGAAACAAAATACACAGAAAGCAGATACAATAGAAATGAAGAGCTAAAGTATGTGACAATGTCTAAGTGCAAAAGGAGTTCAAATAGAGGTTTATTAGGCTTTAGGAGTATGGAAGGCATCAATGAGTATAAGGAAAAAGGTATAATCGCAAATTTCTTGGTAGATGTAGGCTTTGAGGATGGGTAGAATTTAGAGAGAGAAAGATGAGAAAAGGACAAGGGATGAGAAGAAGAGGAAAGAAACAGCTCTGCAGCAGTGAGAATGAATCAGCCTAAGAAAATCCAAACTCAAAAAACAGGAACTAAGTTAACCCTTTCAGTTTTATTATGCAACTCTGGGAGATAGGTAAACTTCACATGAAGGATTAAATGAATTTGGACAAAATTCTATAGATGACAGTTAGCTATTAAGTTCAAATTTCAGAACAGTACTAGCTAATGAGAAAGTCAAGACCTTGCAAAAAATGACCTTTTGGGTCATTTGAAAAGGCAGATACTAAAAAGGAGCTTGTGTGCCAAAATACTATGGCCCTGAAGATTTTTACCTGAGTGATTCTGGAGTGCCTGGTTCTGTCCATCTTTTGTAGGTGTGATAAGATCCCATATGAAACTCTTAATCTTCTCATCTCCCTTGTAGTGTTTGACACAGTATACCAGAAGAGCCCGGCAGATCATCTCCATGTCCTTTTCATTAAGATGCCACTTGAATCTTCCATGAGTCAAGATATCCTTCCACCGTCCCCACCTGTCCAATGAAAACATCACAGGTTATATAAGTTATGAAAAACCAAGAATTCCAGAGCCACAGTGTGGTGGGAGAAGCCTCCATAGATCAGGAATGACCAAAAATATTTCTAATTTCTTATGGTTATTTAGCTTCCTTTTGCTGTTTTTTTTTTGTTTTTTTTTTTACTTTGGCCTGAGTGGTCCAACAATTGTGTAATGCATGTTCAATACATAAAGCATTTCACATGAAACCATTAGAACCACAAGACAGGAGGAGTGGGCAATGAAACCAGTTTTAAATGATTACAAAACCTTCCTAGTCGATACCCTCTTTGCCTCCAGTCTTTCCAACATCCCCATAGATGACATTACAAAGTGTTGTGAGTATAAAGAACCTAGGTGAATAAAGCAGAGTCAAAACTAAGTACCTAGAATGTGTAGTATTCTTACATGAAGACATAAATGGCAAAGCTTTCTCTTTCTACCTTAGCCAAAGGGATTGTGTGATTTTTTTTCTTTAATTTTAGCACCCTGTTACATGGGGTATTTTGTCCTTCTTGTGTGAAAAGCAGATAGAAAAACAAAATAAAACAGAACCAAGTAGTAAACTGGTTAGTTATGAAGGTGAAAATGAAAGAAGATAAAATCATGGAGAGTGAAATACTCTTGAGAGAGAGGTTCACAGTCTCCCAAGGGAACTCGAAGGTAAAAGACAATTCTGTTCTACCTTAACAGTGCCTTGACAAGAAACAAAATACAAGGGAGACTCAGAGAAAACCCAAAACCAGGGCTGATAGGACCTGTTACATATCTCCAACAAACCCTGGGGGACGGGCATGACAGAGAGAAACAGGCAGGTGTAACAGATACCCACCCGAAGATGAGCAGATTCTTCTCTACCCGGAAACATTCTGCCCGGAGGTAGCGCCGGGTTTTCTCGTTTAGCCGCCTCGATCGGGTGGGCCTTTCATCAGAGTCACTGTCTAACTCAGAAAATTCCATCAGCTCGTCCTCCTCAAAGGAGTTGTAGTGTTTGGTCTGCTTTCTCACACGGGGCCGGTCGATCACTAAGCTTTCCTAGAGACAGAGAGAGGGGCTGTTGTGGGAGAAGCACCTCTTCTCTCTCTCTTTTTCATCCACACATAGAGCAGCGATCCTTTGCCAACCCTCTTTACATCTAAAAAAGCCATTCTCAGGCAAGAAATCCGGGGCCCTGCCTGCCTCCCAAAACATAAATCTTATCATAGTAGGAAAAGTTGGAGGAATTCTCTTAAATAAGTTTGCCACTCCCTAACAAGAACTATGTGAATTTCTTTCTTTTTTTATTTTCAATAAGTGTGCTCCCCAATCCCCAGTGTTGTCCACAGCCATCTGCTGTTGTTGTAACCAATCTTACAGGTTTGGAAAGATAAAGTTCCTATGGGGTCCAAACTGGCAATCAGATCTTTCCAAGAGAAACACAGTGGTGGGCCCCATTTACTGAGCTCAGAATGCAATGAACAAGCTGAACCCTAGAGATGCCATCAGTTGTCCTTTCATCTATCTATTAAGCAACTTCCTGCTCATCCTAATTCATTATCTATTTCCAGTGACAATGCCTTAGATAGTTGAACTGTAGAAAAGCCTTTCACAGAAATATTCTTTCTAGGTCTAGGATTTCATCTACTGATAAAGCTTCAAAGGGCATTTTCTTCAAGGTCAGAAAGCACTTGCTGCCCCCGCTGCCTATAGGTCAGGTCTTCCCTCTAGCTTCCTATAATGTTTTCCATGCTGGCCTCAATGGCTAAAACCAACTTAAATATTAAATATTAAAAATAAAACCAACTGTTTATATTGGTCTAAAATTCTTGCTTCGTGTCACTAAGAACATACAACTTGTCTTTCTCTCCTATGTCAGAAAGAGAAACCTGACTGTAAAACAGTAAAGTGGAAAGAATGCTGGAAGTGGAGCCAGAAGATCTTTACAAACTGTGTGAGCCTAGTCTCTTGTCTGAGACTTAGTTTCACCCATAGCAAAATGTAATAATTGCCCTGCTTCATGGAATTGTTGTGAAGAAAGTGCTTTGTAAATCCCAAAGCAAATGTGAAATACTTTTGTTTATTTTAGTCTTTAATATAGTTTCTGAATTATATTAAACATTCCCAATAATGAGAAGTTTAACGTGTATTTATTTGGTGGAAGAAAGTTAGATTTAAAGAATTCTGGAGATCCGTGACCAGGTGGCTGTTGATCACTGGTGGCTGGGTATAGGGAGGGATTCGGCTTGTGTTCAGAAAGTGATTTTAGCTGTGGATGTAGAGAAAGTATTTCTTTTTCTTTTTTTCTTTTTGGCGTTTTTGCTGAGGCAATTGGGGTTAAGTGACTTGCCCAGGGTCACACAGCTAGGACGTGATGTGTCTGAGGCCAGATTTGAACTCAGGTCTTCCTGACTTCAGGGCTGGTGCTCTATCCATTGCACTACCTAGCTGCCCCGAGAGAAAGTATTTCAAGGAATAAGCAGGTGTGTCTCTGTGTACAATATTTATTTTAAGGTGAATTGATAAAGTGAGGAAAAAAGATCCATAAAAACCAACATACAAAAAGATTGGGGGGGGGAGAAGGGCTAAACAGCCTCCTGAGCCTTCTCCATAATTCATTTTTGAACCATTACCCTAAATTTAGCAGTAAACTCTTTGTCACACTTAGTATTAAAGCAGAGTCTAGATGATTCTCTCTCTGGGAGATGGTAAAGAAGGGAGAGGGGGCTAGACTAGTTGATCTCTGAAGTACTAAGACTAATATTCTATGGTGCTAATTAACTCTCTTCTACATCATAATCACCATAGTATTCATTAAATTAGGGCCCATGGAACAAACGTTCAGTACTAGTTCCCCTTTAAAAAGCTGGAATAATTTACTACATCATGAAAACTCTGTATAAGTGGCTGTGTAAAGTATCATTGAAGGACAATCTACTAGGTCATTTAGAACAGGGAGCCTAATCATAATTCATAAGCCTCGCCAGGGTCAATGTTCTTTTTCCATAGGCTCTGTTCTGAACTCTGGAACCCTCTCTGTCCTACTTCCTACTGTTGAATGTCTCCTGATCCATATAAGGAATTTAGTTTCATAACAGTGATTAGGTGAGAAAAGAGGAAAAAAAAATAAAAAATAATAAGATAAAAGGTAGCAATAAAACTCTTCAAATAGAAAATTATTTGAAAATAGATGCAGTCTATGCATAATAAAACAGCACATCACAGAAATTATATTGAAAATATGTGTTTGCCAACTTTGCTATACATCTGAATGTGGTTCTTGTGAAACTGCTACCACAGATCTAAATGATAAAAAAAAAAAAAAATCCCATGTTTTTTTCTATATGCCCACTAAAAGCAGACAAATTCAGAGGGGTGCTAGTTGTTGAATGTCTATGTGTTTCTACTGGCACATTGTACAAAAGCAGCAGAGCACCATAAAAAGCCCATGAGCTATAGGTTCAAATCCCAGCCTTGCTATTTACTGCCTCCCTGGAAACTCAGACAAGTCATGGTGGTTCTAGATCTTTGTTTCCTCATTTGCAAAATGAAGACAATGGACTAGATGACCTCTTAGATAACTTCAAATTCCAAAGCTTTAAACTCATGAATGGAGAAGTGTTTTCTTTGTTTCTTCCATTTCAAGAAATTCAGCTCTCTATTAGAAGAATGAACACTCAGAAACAGACTACATTTTAAGTAATCTGTTTTATCTTTTTCACATTTCAGGGACCCCAAAAAGGAGGAAGAAGTACAGGGAAAAGATGGGCAGTTCTGATGTCACTTTGGAATTTTTAGTAATACTTTCATTGTATTTGTATCTAGGTAGGACACATTGTGGCAATAAAATGCAAAGAGCATTGAGCTGGCAAACAAGAGATGATATGATCTGGGACAAGTCATTTAGCTTTTCTGGGACTTAATTTCTTCATCCATAAACACAGACATGCATAGCACATTTCTTTAGGGTGCACACAGATGTGTTTTTTAAAAGGGAGATATTTATTGAATATTCAAATATAAAGTCCATTTCTATTCATCAAATAAATTAACCTAAAACTTAAACTTAACTTTAAAAAATCCATAATGAAACTTTATTAAAAATGAAAACTTTTAAAAAAGAATTTATAATATAAACTTTAAAAAATGAGACATAAGATACCAATTAAAAGAAAAGATATTAGAATGTGTCTGGAGAGAAGTATGGATCACATGATCACAAAAGTTGTCTTGGCACCAAAATTCAGATTTGAACTTCCCAAGGTAACCTGAATTGTGGGTATTCTTTTGTCCTGATGTTTTGTCTAGATAATACAGAAATACACAAATATAAACCAAAATATATTTGATCCTCTACCTTTTCATTCTTTGCATCAGTATCCAGTTCAGCTATTTTAGCCCATTTCTGCCAAAAGTTGGGGTCATCTAAGGAAATGTCAGTCCTATTCCCTGAAGCCACAAAGCTAGCCTGTGAAGAAGGTAAAAGTTAATCAACAAACTGCTGTCAAACAGCATGAACTAGTAATACACTCAAGTTATTTCACACACATTCAAAACTAAAACTTTCAACAGAATATCATAGATAAAATTATATGATGCTTAAGTCAATTATTCATTTATTAAAAGCCAGAATGAAATAGTTTCATTTTTATTGACAGACTCAAGGAATAGTAACTCAATTAAAAAAAAATTTTTTTTATTAATACTTTTTATTTGCAAAACATATGTATGGGTAATTCCTAAACAATAACCCTTACAAAGCTTTCTGTTACAAATTTTTCCCCCCTACTCTCCACCCCTCCCCTAGATGGCAGGATATCCACTACATGATAATTATGTTAGAATTAGTAACTCAATTTTGGACGTTCAATCTCAACCTATATCTTTTCAAAGAAGAAAAAAGAACATTATTGTTGCTGTTGCTCAATCATATCCGACTCCTCATAACCATTTTTTTTTTTTGGGAGGGCAGATACTGGAGGGGAGATACATTTCTTTCTCTAGCTCATTTTAAACAGACAAGGACCTGAGGCAAAAAGAGTTAAATGACTTGCAGACGATCATAAGTTTCAAAGATCAGATTTGAACTCAGTAAGTTAAGTCTTCCTGACTTCAGGCCCAGCACTCTATCCACTGAAGCTTATCCCCCAAAAGAAAATCAGAGAGGTAACAATCTTGCAAAAGTCTGATTCTAGAGAATGACCTTTATCATTGAAAAGCATTTTTACTATTATTCTATTTATAAATTAAAGCATGAAGTATCTTGATGAAAAATATAAACTATAATACTGTAAGAGGAAAGGCTTCTTTCTTTTGGGTTGCAGAAAAATGGGGATTTAGGCACCTACACAAAGCTGAGAAGTCATGCTGCCACAGCATAAGAAGCACAGAGTACTGAGTCAAAGAATCTGGTTTCAAGTCTGGTTGCTGCGACTTACTAGGTAGTAGGTGAGCAAGTCAGTCACCACCGCTACATCTAGTTCTTTATATGTAAAAGGAGGAACATAATATCTGCCTTATAGGGGATGCTCTGATGAGCAAAGGAGATAATCTATGTAAAGAACTTTATAAATGTAAGTTATTATTATGTTACTACTATCATCAACTCAGGCAAAGTGTCTATTCCCACAGAATTAAAAATACACAGATAAACACATACAATGCAAACCATTATTTTTTAGAACTCAATTGTCCACAAGAATTTGCATCTGAGCCAAAGAAGAGTAGTAGCAAGTGGACAGGAGAGGAATTAGAAACAAAGCTCTGTACCTTGGCAAAGGTAGATCCCTTTCCTTCAGACTGGATGGTGATAGTGTGGGTTCTTCTTTGTAGGATCTGATCTATATCTTCTTCACAAAATTTGGAACCTTCATCTTCTTCATCCATTAAGGCTCCATAAGCTCCTTTCCGAAGTAAGTCTTCTACCTCCATTTTTGTGAGCTGCTGTACCTAAATTTAAAAAAAAAAAAAATTGCTAAAATAAAAAGAAAAAAGTTTTCAAGGAATTAAGTTTTTACACTGAATTGACAATCAGTTGTACTATGAATTTGTGACATATACAAATTCTGAGCATGACACAATGTCCCAGGATTTAGCAAATCTGTGTTGTTGCTAAATACCACAAAATTACTAAAACAAAAGAAAATTCACACATACATTCCTGAAAGGGCAGAATTGGCATTTTGATTTCTTCAGTTTGACAAAATCTTAAAAAAAATGTCCAAATGGGAAAAATTACATGAAATTGATGCAAAGTGAAGTGAGCAGAACCAAGAGAATATTGTATACAGTAATAGCAATATTGTATGATGGTCAAGTATGAATGACTTAGCTATTCTCAGAAATACAATAATCCAAGACAATTCTGAAGGATTCATGATGAAAAAATGGTATCTTCCTCTAGAGAAAGAACAGATGGAGTCTCAATGAAGATCAAAACTTATTCTTTTTTATTTTATATTTCTTATTCTTTTTTTGGCTTGAGTTTTCTTTCCTAACATTATTACGGAAATAGGTTTTGTACAACTGCACTTATGTAGCCTATATAAAATTGTTTCTTTTTTCAATGATTAGGGAAAAGAGGGAGAATAATGTAAAATAAAAATTAAAAAAAAAAGGTTAAAAATATTTACATATAATTGGAAAAAAATTTTTTTTAAATGTTCAGATATGACAGTGATTTATACAAAACAAATATTTTGGGATTACAGAATAGAGCTGTGAAGGGACCTGAAAGATTACTGAACAAAACCTTTTCATCTGTAAGATGAGGAAATTGTATTAGAAAGACTAATATTGGAAACAAAGTCAATTTTTGCATTAAAAAGCTCTCCTTTCTTAATTTATTCTCATTGTAGCACTTTTTTTTTTTGCCCATCTTGTGCTCTTACTATATTCAACTTTATAAAACTGCTATTTGTACTTCTATTTTATCCAACCTCCTGGAGTTTTAAACTCTCATGAGAACACAGTTTGTTTGTTTTTTAAATCTTTTGTCTTCTTGAATGTCTGATAGTTAATAAGTGTCTGATTAATAAATGCCAGATAGTGCCAAGGTATAATTACCTCAACTAGTTGTCAAAGTTAAATACAAAAAGAAAAGCCTATTTCCTGATAAAAATGTGATTTTCTTTGCATCAATTATCAAACTAAAACTTAAAATTTCCTGTCCTGAGTTGATGATTTAATACACTCATTACTCACTGGAGTATTAAGATATAGCAACATTTGAAAATTTTAACTTAAAACACCATTGAATCCTATTTCAAAGACATTTCAGTTGCCTATATTTCACAACATCCACAAGTTAAAATTCCAGGGAACAAGGTTTTATTCTTTTTTTTCTTTTTAAAACATTCAAACTGTTCAGATTTTTTTTCTTTCTTCATATAATTTTGTTATATTGGGAAGCTAGTCGTGAGAACTGACTACTTACTTAAGCTGGTCTTTATTTCTTTTTAAAATTTTAGTATTTTATATTCTAAAGCACTATTGATTAGAGAAATCCAAATTAAGATAATTCTGAGATACCATTTTATACTTCTTACACTGGCTAAGATGAAAGGAAAAGATAATGACAGATGTTGGAGGGGATGTGGAAAAACTGGGACACTAATGCACTATTGGTGGAATTGTGAACTGATTCAACCATTCTGGAAAACAATTTAGAACTATGCCCAAAAGGCTATCAAAGTGTGTATATGCTTTGATCCAGCACTATCTCTACTGGGTCTGTATCCCAAAGAGATCATAAAAGAGGGAAAAAGACCCACATGTGCAAAAATGTTTGTAACAGCCCTTTTTGTAGTGCTAAGGAATTGGAAATTGAATGGATGATGCCCTACAGTTGAGGAATGGCTGAATAAGTTATGGTTTATGAACGCAATGAAATATTATTGTTCTATAAATGATGAGCAGGCTAATTTTAGCCTGGGAAGACTTACATGTACTGATGCTGAGTGAAGTAAACAGAACCAAGAGAACATTGTACACAGCAACGAAAAGATTATGTGATGATCAACTGTGAAGGATTTGGTTCCTTTCAACAATGAGCTGATTCAAGGCAATTCCAATAGACTTGTAATAGAAAGTAACATTCATATCTAGAGAGAGAACTATGAAGACTGAATGTGGATCAAAGCACAGCATTTTCTTTTTTTTTTTTTACTGTCTCCTCCCCTTCCCTTTAATGTTTTTTTTCTCAGTATGACGAATATGGAACTATCTTTAGAAGAATTGCACTATCTTTGCATGTATTTGGAAAAATAATATACCATAAAAATTTAATATTTTGTTTTTCCCCAATTACATGTAATTATTTTAAAACTTTTGTCTTTTAAAATTTTGAGTTTCAAATTCTTTTTCTTCTCCCCACTCACAGAGAAGACAAGCAATTTGATACATATTACACATGTGGGGTCACACAAAATTTATTTACGTGTTATGTTGTGAAAGAAACTCACTCTCTTCCCCCCACAAAACCCTTGGAAAAACAAAATTGAAGGGATGCCCAACAACTGGGAAATAGATCAATAAACTGTGGTGTGTTTATAATGGATTATTATTGTTCTACGGGAAATGAGGAGCAGGATGCTCTCAGGAAAAAACCTAAAAAAACCCTGGAAATCTTTTGCTTCTATCATTTTCTTCAATCTACTCTCTCGTCTATCAGCTACTTTTCCTCCTATTCCCTTTTCTTCTTGCTTTCCTGTAAGGTAATATAAATTTCTACAACCAACTCCCCATGTTCCACTCCACTGTAAAACCTCTTCTTTTAGATGAGAAAATTCACTCCATTCTACCTTTCCATTTTCTCTTTTCACTATCTTTCTCTTTCTTTCTTCTTAATTTTAGTAGTTACAAGCATCATCTTTCCATGTATGGGTGTAAACAGCTTAATTTTATTGAATCCCTTATGATTTCTCTTTCCAATTTACCTTTTTATGCTTCTTGAGTACTGTATTTGAAAATCAAAGTTTTGATTCAGCTCTTGTCTTTTCATCAGGAATGTTTGGAATTCTCTAATTAAATATCCATCTTTTCCCTTGAAGGATTATACTCAAATCTTGCTGGGAGATGATTCTTGATTACAGTCCTAGCTCCTTTGCTTTGAAATACCATATTGCAAGCTCTCTGATCTTTTAATATATAAGCTGCTAAATCTTGTGTTATTTTGACTGTAGCTCTGTGATATTTGAATTTTTTTTTTCCCTTTCTGCCTGTAATATTTTCTTCTTGACGTGGGAGCTTTGGAATTTGGGTATGATATTCCTGGGAGTTCTCATTTTAGGATCTCTTTCAAGAGGTGATCAGTGAATTCTTTCCATTTTTGTTTTACTGTTTCTAGAATATCAGAGTGGTTTTCCTTAATAACTTCTTGAAAGATGCTGTTTGGACTCTTTTTAATCATGGTTTTCAGCCTCATAATTCTTAAATTGTCTCTCCTGATCCATTTTCTGGGTCAGTTGTTTTTCTAATGAGGCAGTTCACAATTTTTTTCCTATTTTTTTCATTCTTTTGATTTTGTTGTTTCTTGATAAATTGTAGTCATCAGATCCCTCCTATAAAATTCTAATTTTTAAGGAATTATTTTCTTGAGTGAATGTGCTTCTTTTTCTACTTGGTCAATTCTAATTTTTAAGGCGTTCTCAGTGAATTTTTGCATATCTTTTACCATTTGGCCTACTCAATTTTTTAGGATGTTTTCTTCAGTATTTTTTTAATGCTTCTTTTACAAAGCTTTTGATTCTTTTTTTTCCAATGATTTTCTTGCATTACTCTCATTTCTTTTTCTACTTTAACCTTTAACTTCTCTTATTTGATTTTTCAAATCCTTTTTGAGTTCTTCAAGGAATTCCTTTTAGGCACAAGATCAATTTACATTTTTTTTTTTTTTTTTGAGGCTTTGGATGTGGCAGTTTTGACTTTGTTTTGTTTTGATCTTCTTTGTATTATAGTACTTGCACTTTGTTTTGTTTTGATCTTCCTTATACTATAGTAACATAATATGGCCAGTTTCTTTTTTTGTTTCCCTCATTTTCCCCAGCATATTTCTTGACTTTTAGCTTTATGTTAAAGTAGGCCTCTGCTCCTAGGTTAGAAGGGACACTCTCCCAAGCTTTAGGCTTTCTTATTTTGTGGTTTTCAGAGCTAGTTCTGGGGAGAAACTTTTCAGTTCTTCCAAAGTGGTATGATCTAAAGAGAGGTGTGGTCACTGCTCTTCCGTGAGTGACCACAATCACACTCTTTTCTACTCTGAAATTGTGACCAGGATTCTCACTCCCTTGCAATCATAAACTCTGGTGTTCTAGTGTTCTTCTTCCTGTTGGAATTATATCCCAAGGACTAGTGTTGTTTTCCTGGGATTGGTCTGTGCTGGGCAAAATCTGTACTTAATGATACCATTCTCACCTCAGTATGCCAGACTTTTCCTGACAAGTTTCTAAGTTGTCTTAGGCTGGGAAATTGTTTTACCCCATCCTTTTGTGGGTTCTGCTACTCCAAAATTCAGTTTGAGGCATTAGAGCTGTTTCTTTTCTAGCTGTGTGACCTTGGGCAAGTCACTTAACCCCAATTGCCTCAGGGGAAAAAAAGAAGCTGTTTTGAGGAGAATGCGGAAGAACTGAGGTGAGTTTCTGCCTTTTCTCTGCCATACTGCCTCAAGCTATTCAGTTTTACATTTTCCTCCCTTTCCCCAACAAAAGTAAAGAAGCTGTTCATTTTGGTGTGGTTTCTTGGAAAAAGGAAAAAGGACATGAAAAACAGAACTAGATGACTAAAATATGGGGAATTCAGGCTTCAAATTTTCAAAGAAAAAGGTGAATGTAATAGTAGTTTAATTATAATAATAACCATAGTGTTTTTTTGGTTTTCTTTCCAAAAACATTTCCTTTTTTATTATCATCAACTTGACAAATGACAAGCATAACTATTTTCTTATACAAAGGACAAAGAGGGAAGCACATGAAGCCTTGACTCTACACTATATACAGGTTGATTCTTGTAGTTTTCTAAAAATTAAAAATTAACAGAGTAGTTCCAACATTGCTTATCCTGTTTGTATCTGATCCTGAATTTCCATGTGCTCTCTTCTGTTTTCTCATTAACTTCTACTAAGACACTAACATAATAAGACTGCTATGGTAATGTCAAAGTGCTTTTTAATTGTTTATCACAAAATCTAATCTTATTATGTATACTTCTGAGCTTGATTTTCTTTATTTGCAAAATGTAGCCAAATAAGCCTTAATTATCCCCAAGTTGAGTTTAAAAAAATTTTTAATAGTAGTTTTTATTTTCAAAATTATACACAAAGATAAGTTTTCAACATTCATCCTTGCAAAACCTTGCGTTCCAAATTTTTCTCCCTCCATTCTTTCCATCCCCTACCCCCAGATAGCAAGTATCCAAAATAGGTTAAACATGTGCAATTCTCCCAAACATTTTCATATTTATCATGCTGAACAAGAAAAATCAGATCAAAAAGGGAAAAAATGAGGAAGAAAAATAAAAGCAAGCAAACAACAACAAAAAAAGTGAAAATGCTATGTTGTGATCCATACTCAATCCCCACAATCCTCTCTCTGGAACAGATGGCTCTCTCCATCACAAGTCTATTGGAACTGGCCTAAATCATTCCATTGCTAAAAAGAGCCAAGTCCATCAGAGTTGATCATCACAAAATCTTATTGTTGCTGTGTATAATGTTCTCTTGATTCTGTTCACTTAACTCAGGATCAGTACATGTAAGTCTCTCCAAGCCTTTCTGAAATCATCCTGCTAATCATTTCTCATAAGAACAGTAATATTCCGTAAAATTCATATACCATAACTTATCCAGCCATTCCACAAGTGATGGGCATCCACTCAGTTTCCAGTTCCTTGCCACTACAAACTTTTTTTGCACAGGTAGAACTTTTCCCCTTTAATATGATCTCTTTGAGATAGAGACTCAGTAGAGACACTGCTGCATCAAAGGGTATGGACATTTTTATAGCCCTTTGGACATTGTTCCAAATTGCTCTCCAGAATGGTTGGATCAGTTCACAACTCCACCAACAATGCATTAGTGTCCCAGTTTTCCCATATCCCCTCCAATATTTATCAACATCTTTTCCTATCATTTCAGCTAACCAGAGAGATGTGAAATGGTATCTCAGACATGTCTTAATTTGCATTTCTCTCTTCAATAGTGATTTAGAGCATTTTTTCACACTAGATAGAAATGGCTTTAATTTCCTCATCTGAAAGATATTTGAACCCAGGGGTCCATAATATTAAAAAAAATATTTTGATAATACAATGATACAATTATAATACAATACTACTATGAAGCACTTATGATGAAAAATGCTATGCATACCCAGAGAAACAGCTGCTTGGGTCTGAATACAGATTAAAAGATACTCTTTTTTTTTTTTTGGCTGAGGCAATTGGGATTAAGTGACTTGCCTAGGGTCACACAGCTAGGAAGTGTTAAGTGTCTGAGGTTTGAACTCAGGTTCTCCTGACTTCAGGGCTGGTGCTCTATCCACTGTGCCACTGAGCTGCCCCGATACTCTTTTTTTAAACTTTATTTTTCTTAAGTAATTTTTTTGGGGGGCTAGAAATCCTTGTTTCCTTTCAAAACATAAGTTTTGTGGAAATGTTTTACATAACTTCACATGTGCCTTTTTAATGGGTGGGGGTGGGGGTGAGGAGGAAGAGAGAGAATCTGGAATTCAAAATTTAAAAACAAATGTAAAAAAATGTTTTACAGGCAACTGGAAGAAATAAAAATATTAAAACTATTTTGATAATATCAATGTAACTATTTTCTTCTAAAACCCAATGTATTTTATGCATTTAAAAACACAAATCTGAGAAATTTTTCTTTTAAAATATTTCAATATAACTATTTTTTCTTCCTTTAAAAATACAATTTTGAGGAGAGGTCATCTTGTTTTAAATACTCACAACCCTTCAGACCTCATTAGATTGCCAAAGGGATTATATATCTATCTTTCTCTTTCGCGCACACATGCACATGCACACATGTGTACGCGCGTGCTTTCTCTCTCTCTCTCTCTCTCTCTCTCTCTCTCTCTCTCTCTCTCTCT
>JAJPUD010004526.1:116048-138203 GCA_023553655.1 Myrmecobius fasciatus
TCTCTCTCTCTCTCTCTCTCTCTCTCTCTCTCTCTCTCTCTCTCTCTCTATTCTGGGCCAAACACTGTCATTTACAATTATTATTTCATTTATACCTAACAACATCCATGAGATCATAAAGTGAGGAAGACAGATTAAATGATTTGTTCAGGGTTACACAACTAGTATGTCTTCTTGACTCCAGGCACAGCTCTCTATCATCTAGCAACTTCACAAAAAAGGTTAAGAACCCCTGATTTAAATGAAGCTTAAGAATTAACCAGGCAATGATGACAACTTACTTTGAAATACAGGGGGATGATATATATAAAGCATTATGTGATGCAAGTGCATACTTTCCTGGAACCAAGGTGTTAGGCTTACTGAAATCCTGATCACAGGCAAGAAAAATCCATAAATTACTCTGTAATAGTACAGTTGTAGGAAAGATAGCCAGAAAGTATACGTGGTTGTACTCACCCCATTTGTGCTTCCTTTTCGATTAATATCCTGCAGGACAGCTTTGTCCAGCCCCAGCTTTAGACTAGCTTTGTCAAACATTTCTCGTTCATAGGAATTTCGAGTAATGAGACGATAAACCTTGACAGCCTTGCTTTGACCTATTCGATGACAGCGAGCTTGAGCCTAGTGGAATTAAGAAGGTCAAAGAATACATTAACTCCCTTATCTGATTAATTGTGAAGTCTTGCAGCTTTTTACCCCTACAACAATTCTTATATCTAGCCCATTTTTTTTTTAAACTCACATGATGATACTTCCTGGTTCTGGCTCTCCTCCTATTCACCTAAACTATAGCTTCCTAACAAATCTTTCTTCATTATCTCTTTCTTTTCCAATCCATTCTCCATATACCTGTCAATGTTATTCCTAAAGCCCAGGCATAATCCATGTTGTTCATCTGTCATGCCTCTAGGAAAAATACAAACTCCTCTTTGACATTTAAAACTCTTCATGGTCTGGGGTCAGCCCATCTTTCCAAACTTATCATATTTCTATTTATATACTCTAAGATCAGACAAATGGGGCAGACAAAATGCGAGCTCTTCCTTAATCATTATAGTTTATGTTCCCCCTACTCACTTCCCATCTGTCTTAGACTTTTTCCCATGCTTGAATTATACTAGTTTGCTTCAAAACTTAAATTGAGGCTTTTCCTGATCTCCTTTAGCTGTTAGCGCCTCAGCTGACTCCATGTTAAGTTGATAAATTTTGCATTTATTATACATGTACATTTTACTTTTCCTGAGAGACTGCAAGTTTCCTGAAGGCAGAGATGGTTTTCTTTTTGGCATTCTATCCCCAGAACCCAGCATATAGTAGGTATTTAATACAATGATTATTGATATAACAGGAAGAAGCAATATTTTCCACTACAAGAAGTTAGTTATTTAATGTAAAAGAATATACCTTAAAAAAAAATAATCAATGTAGGCAGCTAAATTAAAGCCAAATTCTTAAAAGTAAGTGCTTATTCTAACAATATTGCTATTCCTCAAAATATTTTTGGGGAATTCCTTTGTTGTTGGCAATTCTTTTAGGGACTGAGGCACATTCTTGGAAATTTGCTAAAAGGTAGCAAATCTTCATCATTTGAAAGTAATGATTTTTTGAAATAGTCAAAAGTCAATCAGAGAGAGATTTTATATTTAAAAAAAAGGTGAATGGTTACATTGAGTAAAATAATTTTTGATCAAAACCACGATATATTTGTAAAGCAATGAGACTAAATGCCTTGTGTTATTTACAAATTTTTTTGTTTTTACTCAGACTTGTCCCCATTATTTGGGGTTTTTATCGACAGGGATACTAGAATAGTTTACCATTTCCTTCTCTAGATCATTTTACAGATAAAGAAACAGAGGCAAAAAGGTGACTTACCCAGTCTGAGGCTGGATTTGAATTCAGGTCTTGCAGACTTCAGGCCCAGTACTTTAACTACTGTGTTACCCAGATGTCCAAAGTTCTTGCTTTACTTACCTTATATTGTTGTTTAGAGGACTGAATATACCAATGTGTATACAATGAGCTTTGCAAACTGGCACACATAATTCTAAGATCTCCCAAGGTTGCTCTTGTTCAGAGTAATGTTAGAAACTACTTTGGTTTCATTACAACCTTTGTGTCTTTTAGATTCTTTTGAACTTGCACCCTTAGAGTCCTGAAAACAAAGTTGTATCTAAAGCCAATGAGTCCCTGATTAATCTAGTGTTATCTTCTCTGTCACTGACAACAGTATGATTGAACAGCTTCATTATTCTATCTTTGGTTAATGTTGAATAACTAAGACAATTTCTATAAGCAGAACAAAAAAATTATTTTCAGACAGGAAATTATCACTTCTCTTTTTCCTAACAGGTGACTGAGCAGGGATAGTATGTGAATATGGCGTTTTTCCCCCCCTAGTCTTTTAGCAGAGGTCAAAAAAATCACTGAAGTAACTTCTAAGGCCCTAATCAACTTCATAATTCTATGAGATTATAATTTTATTTGACAAAGAGGCTACCAGGCCCAATCTTCCCAAACTTCTTTACTTAAAAAATCTACATTCTTCCAATATTCAAGGCTTAGAATTTCATTTAACGACTTCTTTAATACCTATCTAATACTTAAACTTCTTTACTATTTTAAAAAGCCAAATGTTTGGGAAGACTACCAAAACTTAAATTCTGAATCCTGATTTCTCTTCAACTCTAGTCCCACAATTCCATCTTGCTTTGAAACATTTCTACTTGACTATCCTGCCATAACTTCAATTGTCTAAAATGAAAATTATTCTGCTGTGCTCCCCTTGTTCCATTTTCCTTTTCAACTATCCCCTCTCTGATAGTGATATTATTCTTTCATTTACTTAGGCTTAAAATCTTATCGTTATATTTTAACCCATTTCCAAGCTCCAATGATTTTTTTATTCCCTCTATCAGGTGGTTCATCATTTCCTTTCCGTTTTTTCCTTCATGACACAACATGATCACCTCACTGGACAGCTTGCTTTTCTTCAGTTTTCCCCCTTCTCTAATCCTTCCTAGTGTTAGAATAATCTTCCTAAAATACTGTTCTGATCATGTTACTCTCTAGCTCAAAAATTTTCTATATTATCTCATTTCTTAGCAGCCATATTAACAGTGAGATACTGTAGAGAAAAATTATAGAAATAAAGTATTTATTAAGCACTTACTATAAACTAGGCACTATACCAAGTGCTGGAGATAATACAAGAAAAGATAATTTGTCTTCTCAAAGGGTTTACATTCTATATAACAGGGCAAGACAAAACATAAAATGGAGTCGGAAAGCAAGAAGTCGGCAAATGGGAGAAAATAGGGAGGAAAGTCACCAGTCAGAAAAGCAGATCCCTAAGTGAAGTTAACTGTGCATCTCTAAACTTTTTCTACAAAAGCTCTAAGTTGGTAGACACTACTAATGCTGCTTTCCTCCCAGTAACCTCTAAAGTTCTCTTCCCTATAAGGTTTATTGGATTTTTCTGTAAGGAAGAAAATTATACTTATAAAAAGTATTCTTGACCTGCTAACGCTGTCAGGACTTTCTTCGTATAACTTTATCCAATCCCGTATCCTCAACTCTAATCCCTGGATCTCAAAGTTTTAAGGAAATGAAGCAATTCTTCCTGTAAAAGGTTGGGAACCCTCACCAAAACGATAATTCAAATTCCTTGGTTTAGCATTCAAATCCCTCCACAATCTAGCCATAAGCCACCTTACCAGTCTTAATAACTCATCTTTATGACTAAGTCAAATTAGACTATTCAATATTTCTCATACTGTCTTAATATTTTCTTATCTCCATGCTTTTCTACCCTGAAATGCTAAGTTCCATGAATACCACCAATCCAAATCACCCTATCTTTTAAGAGCCAGATCAAATGTTTACTCGTATTATCAAACTTTCTAGATTCTCTATAATCTAGAGTAATCTCTCCCTCTTCTGAAATTCTACACATTTACTATTGATACCATTCATTTATAATGATGTACTATTTTGAGATACATTTTGATGTAGCTTTTGTTCTGTTCATTTGATTTTCTAAATTGACTTGTAAATTCTCTTAATAGCTGGTATTTCATGAGAAATATATATATATATATACACACACACACACACACATATATCTATTTATCTATGACCCAATGAAACTAGTGTTTGAAATGATGACTCAGACTTAATGAATCAATTATTATAGTATCTAAGTAAATTGTGAAGATATGGTAAAGATTACAGCATTCTATTAACTCAAAGATCTGATTAAAAGGAACGCTCATATGATGAAATACATTAGACTCAAGACTATCTATTGTACCTTATCCTCCAAATCAATTTATTCCTCAAAATATAGTCAAAATCATTAAGAAACATTACCCAACAGAGTGAGTAAAAATGGGCAAAAATTAAAAGAATTATCAATATCCTATGAAAGACTGTCTCATATCACTAATAACTAGAGAAATGAACAGAAATCAGATTTTATCCAGTGAACTGGCCAAGATAACAAAAGATGAAAATGCAATAGTCTGTGGGCAAGGAGAACAAAGGCACATCACTACACATTTAATGGAACTTTTCATTGGGCCTCCTATTCTGAAAAGCAATTTGGAATTATGTGAGAAAAGTCACAACGCTGTTGACACAGCGATTCTACTACTTATTGTGGTCATATGTATTAAGAAGGTCAAAGACAGACCCCATATACAACAAGATATTCCTGGTAGCATGTTCTGTGATAGATAAAAATTGGAAACAAAGTTGGTACTTATTGACAGGCTGAACAAATTGTCGTATGAAAGAAACTAAGAAATGTGGAATGAAACATGGGAAGATTTGTGTGAAATGATACAGAATAAAGTAGGATAAGGTTAGTGATTGAATCCGTGATTTCACTGGTAAAGGAACTTTGCAAATGTATAATCTATACTGACGTTCTCAGAAACTTATAGTCTTAGAGAGTTATTTAAAACACTAAATCCATTTATTTCTCAAAATAGTTAAACTATTAAGGACCATTCTCCAATGGATAAGTAGTTAAATATCAAAAGAATTATCACTAAAAGGTCAAGTTATTTTATGTGTCAAGGATAGGATTTGAACAGAAATCTTCTAAACTCTAAGGCCAATTCTTTATCCACTTTACAATATTGCTTATTTTGAGTAAAATAAGAAGAAAACAATATATGATAACAAAAACAAGCAAAATGACTCATCTTGGCCCTGGAGAAAAGAAGAGGAAATTACTCTTTCATATGAAAAGGAGGTAGGGAACTAAAGCTTGAGAGCTATGTGTGTACCCTCTTAGTCAGTTTGATGATTTTGTAAAATTGGTTTTGTCTATTATAAGAGAAAATTTATGTAGTAATTATGGTGGGTGGGCATGACTGTAAAAACAAAAGGGATTAATAAATTTATTTTAAAAACAGCATCTAGAAGGCAGCAGTGATGGTTCCATTAATTTATTTGGGTACTGTAGGAATCAGGAGAACAAAAGGATGCGGAAAACAAATTTAAAACCCTGACTACTTCCAAGAAAAACTCAGCTTTGACCCAAACATCAACTGATCCTCAACAGATATTTTTGGGATATGTTTAACCTATTTGTCCAAAGTTCTACTCCAATGCTTCATTGTAGCATGGAGGTAATCCTGGATTCTTAGAAAGGCTCTTCCAGAAGAGCTCTAATAGATCTTCTCAGCTGAGAATGACTTTGAATATATACCTGATGAAAAACTGTCTCTTGTCCAAGGATTCCAGTTGAGCTTTATAAGTTTTATTATCATAAAATTGGCCGGTGGCTGATGAATTTTTTGATCACACTTATGAAATAATTGTCTACAATTACTTGGACAATGATGATAGCTACTAGTGCCTCACACATCAATAGCACTTTAATTTGAAAAAAAGCATTTTAAGTCAACTTATTCAATTTTCACAGCAACTATGGGGTAATGTTATCATCATTTCCATTTTTACAGATAAGGAAACTGAGTAAATAGTAGTTAAGAGGCTTGCCTAGAGCCATACCACTACTAAGTGTCTGAAGCAGTATCTGAACTTGTCATTCTGATTGTAACTGCAGCCCTTATCACATCATCTATGGAAATGTTGGAATTTGTGCTGATGAAAGAATAGCCACATCAATAAAATCATGGATTTTAAAAATAACATTAGTCAACATTGCAATTCTATATAGATAGCAATGAATCCTATTTAGTTGGAAGGGTTAATTTTATTTTCTTAAGTTTTCCTATCTAACAGAAACTGCTGACCTAGATATCTAGTGTATACTACAATGCTGGACAGAAATACCCTTTTCTAGCATGAATTTGCACCTATAATGTTAATTTTAAGGATTACTAATATTTATCAACCTTATAGTTGATACAGTTACCTGCAAATCATTTTGTGGGTTCCAATCTGAATCAAAAATGATGCAGGTGTCAGCAGCGGTGAGATTGATACCAAGGCCTCCAGCTCGGGTACACAGGAGAAAGACAAAGCGATCTGAGTCTGGCTTACAGAAACGATCGATAGCAGCTTGGCGCAAGTTTCCTCGTACTCGGCCATCAATCCGTTCATATGTATATCTGGAGGTACCCAGAAAGAGTAAGAATTTAAGCATCAAAATAAGCACATTTTAAAGGGAGAATAGTTAAAAGATAAAAAATTTATTGGGCTAAAACTTTAAATTTCATACTTCTATATGCATACAATTGTACAATGGTCAAAAAGGAATTTCCCCTCCCCCAAAATGTAAGTTATTACTCACTATTACACAGGGAAACAATATCTTCCTCTAAAATATCAATTACTAAGTAGCACAAGCATCACAATTTGAAAAGGGCAAGTAAAAAAGAAATGGAGCAATATTTATCTCCTTTATAAATCTTTATAAAGTCAACCCCAAGACTTTCAATAGTTTAATTTTATATAATTGTCAGTTTAATTTTTCTTTAAAAGGAAAGTAAAATGTGATTCAAATCTATGATAAGGCTCAGGCAGCAATGAAAAGTCTCAGGAAACTACTTTTAACATTAAACAAAAAATTCAGAGTCAAAAAAATTTAGATAATTAAACAAAATCTTCCACCTTTTATAGTAGCTTGAAAATGATAATCTCATCAAAATCTTACTCAAGATCTACTCAGATGCCTTGCTATGTGTTTTAAGCTGAGCAGGTCATTATCAAGTTAGCCTGTTTACTCTAAGATACATTACTATGTGAGAACAAAGTATATACTAAAATCCCTTAGTCTTCAAATGATGATAAATTCTTTGAATAAAAGCAATATTTTGAAGACATATGGTTAGATGATCTTCTAAGGCTGTTTGGATAGGTAGAAAAATGACAGATACACACCAATGTGGAAGAAGGGTGGGCTGGGGTGGGATATTGTGTTTAGTAAAAAAAAAAAATCCAAATCATATTTTGAAGATTAATCAGTTTGTTTATCAAACAGGAAAGGAATCAATGTAAACTTATCAGACTAAACTCGAGAGATGGGTACCAGGAAGTCATTAGGTATGATATGGAAACATCAATAGTGAAAATAATTCTCAATAATTCTTTGGAAAAAATATCAATGAAATCAGGATTAACACAGATGACTTCCAAGAGGTTTATCAATGTCCAGAATATGGAAAATACAAAGTAAAAGTATAATTTTGATGATAAATGAGATGATGAATAAGAAAAGAGTTCATGAATGGAAATCATAATGGAAGGGTTTATATACCTTGTTTCAAATAAACACACATCAAAGAAAGAACCTGTGTGAAAACATTACTAGATGCCAATAAGTTATGCCTGTATGAAAATCTATGAACTAGAGGAAAAAACACAATGAACAACAACTGGGTAAGGAAAATGGTAAGAGACACAAGTGTAATTACTAAAAGAACACATTTTAAACTTGGCCAAATACAATAGTGACAAAGAACACTTCAACTATTCAGTCATTTGCCAGACAATTTAAGACCACTCAGTGGTGGTTCCTACCCACTCAGTGGCCTGAGCAGTAGGGGCCATGGACCAGTACTCAGTAGCGGGCCGAGCGCTCCAGTCTTCAGTAGGGAACTGCTGGATGGGCACTGAGGCACCTACACTCCCTCAGACCA
Organism: Myrmecobius fasciatus; assembly: GCA_023553655.1. Lineage (NCBI taxonomy): Eukaryota > Metazoa > Chordata > Mammalia > Dasyuromorphia > Myrmecobiidae > Myrmecobius > Myrmecobius fasciatus. Next base: position 124,169 of record JAJPUD010004526.1, read on the forward strand.
GTCAGCCACCTCTGGCTACATAGCTGTGAACTCCAGGGCAGGGGCAGTCCATTCTCCCTGGAATTCCTCCTTGGTCACTGCCTTCTCGGCAGCCGCCTGCTCCTCCTTTTCGATCTCCTCTGGATTCCGGTAGAAGTAGAGATCAGGCATGACCTCCCATGGGTGCTCACAGGAAATGGTGCCATGCATGTGCAGAACTCCTCGGGCCAGCATACACCTATCAACCCCACTGAGTGAGCTCCTTATTATTGCAGGGAATGGCAATGTCCACATAGCAAAGCGGGGAATCTATGTTGCACAAGGCAATGGTCGGGAGGTTAACATACAATGCTTCAGTCAGAGGCTGATGATCGGCCCAAGGATTGGTGACCACCAAGAGGTGAGGCTCCCTGAAAGCTGCCTGGATCTGGTTAGTGAAGGTGCCCGAGGTGAACTGTCCAGCAATAGGGGTGGTGCCAGTGGCAGCAGCAAATTAGAACAGCTTGCTGACCAGTATTCCTAGATGAGATGACACTTAACATCAGCCGGATTTCCAATAGCTACCATGGCACAAGCTGCCAGCAGAAGCTTTTCCCAAGTTCTCTTTAAATTAAAGATGTAGATGCCATCACTTTTTCTTTTATAGATATACTGTTTGCCCAAATGGGTCCCTGCAGCAAGGAATTTGAGGACATCCTCCTCATTCATCTACAAGATATCTAGGGCTCTGGACATTGTGAAAGTTTCCCTTTAAAGTTACTATGGAGGGGCGGAGCCAAGATGGCAGAGTGAAGACATGACTCTCTGTGTCCTCCTCTGACCTTCTCTCAAATCAACAACAGATTAAGCCTCTGAACTGATTTTAAGTCAAAGAACCCAGAAATATTTGGACTATAAAACATTCCTCGAAGAAGGTACCTTTGAAAAGCTTCATAGCAGGTCTGTTTCAATCAGGCAGGGGGTCGAGCAGTTTGCTGGGTGCAACTCTGGGGGACCTAGCGGGACTCAGTGTGGCAGATTCTAAACACCTGGGGAGTCTTTCTGAGGCTCTTGGGATACTCAGTCCTGATTGCAGGCAGGTGCTCTGGCAGATCTGCCTTTTGTAAAAGGCAGTTTTGTAGCCCATTGCAAACACTGGTCCCAGTCCAGAGAGCCCAACACCAGAAGTTAAATAGCAGAATTGCCCCAGGGCAAATTACCACAGCTGCCACTTCTCTGCTTTGCACAGACCCCAAGCTTTTTAAAATGAGTAAGAAACAGAAGAGAGCTCTCATCATAGGCAGCTTTTATGGAGAGAAAGAAGGGCAGAACTCGATCTTGAGGTTCCTATAGGCAAAGCAACTCCAGAGAAAGCCACCAAGGGAGACATGACCTGGTCCCCCTTTCACAAGGCTTTCCTGGAAGACTGCATAAAGAATCTCAAAAGAGAGCTTGATGATAAATGGAGAAATGAATTGAGATCAGTGCAAGAAACTCTCCAAAAGAGATATGATAAAGACACCAATTTACTGAAAAATAAAATTGGTGAAATGGAAAAAGACAAAAATGCAATGAAAAACAAAATTGGTGAAATGGAAAAAGACAACAATGCACTGAAAAACAAAACTGGTGTAGTGGAAAAAGTATGCAATGAACAAATTGACCAGTTACAAAAGGAGCTAAAAAAGGTAACTGAAGAAAATAATACGTTAAAAATTAGAATCAATCAAACAAATGGAAGTGAATGACTCAATAAGACTTCAAGAATCAATCAAACAAAATTAAAAAAAAAAAAGAAAAAATAGAAGAAAATATGAAATATCTTCTAGGAAAAACAACTGATTTGGAAAATGGATCTAAGACAATCTAAGAATTATTGGACTTCCTGAAAGCCATGATGAAAAAAAAGGATCAGAACACTTATCTTTCAGGAAATCTTGAAAGAAAACTGTCCTGATGTTTTAGAATCAGAAGGCAAAATCACCATCTTGAAAGAATTCACCAATCACCTCCTGAAAAAGACCCCAAAAGTAAATCCCCAAGGAATATCGTGGCTAAATTTCAGGACTATCGCACCAAGGAAAAAATATTGCTAGCAGCTAGAAAGAAGCAATTCAAATACTGAGTAACTGTAATTAGAATCACACAAGATCTGTCAGCCTCCACATTGAAGGATTGAAGGGCCTGGAACCAGATATTTCGAAAGGCAAAGGAACTTGGATTACAGCCAAGAATAACCTATCCAGCTAGAATGAGTATTATATTCCAGGGAAGAAGATGGACATTTAATGATATAAGTGAATTTCACCTATTTCTAATGAAAACACCAGATCTGAACAAAAAATTTGGCATCCAACACAGAACTCAAAGGTAAAAAGGAAAGAACTCTTGAGAACTATATTTCTATTATGGGTATACTCAAAGAATGAGGGTATAATTTGATTTTACTTTGATAATGGGGAAAAAAACCTAGAGGTGGAAAGGCTATCACACTGGGAAAAAGAGGGAAAAGGTGGAAAAATAAGGTTAAAAAAAAAGGAGGTAAAAATAAGGTAAAATCTCATGAAGATGCAAAGAAAACCTAATATAATTGAGGGAAAGAAGGAAGGGAGAGGAGCATTGTGTAAATCTTACTCTTATCAGATTGGGCTCTAAAAGAGTATATCAGTCACATTTGGTTACACAGAGAAACTTGTCCTTCCTTATAGGGAAGTGGGAGGGAAAGGAGGAAAAGAAAGGGATAGACTAATAGAAGGGAAAATAGAAGAATCAGGGGAAAGGAGTAAAAAAAAGGGAGGGGCTCTAAGGAGGGGAGGACTGTTTGGGGGAGGTGGTCATCAAAAGCAAAATACTGGGGAGAGGGGAAGGAAGAAAAGGGAAAGGAAAGAGAAAAACATAACTTGGGTAAATAAGATGGCAAGAAATACAGAATTAATTATTTTAACTGTGAATGTGAATGAGATGAACTCTCCCATAAAGCGGAAGCAAATAGCAGACTGGATTAAAAACCAAAATCCAACAATATGTTGTTTACAAGAAACACATCTAAAGCATAGAGACACATACAGAGTGAAAGTAAAAGGCTGGAGCAGAATCTATTATGCTTCTGGTGAACAAAAACAAAAAAAAGCAGGGGGAGCAATCCTGATCTCAGATCAAGTAAAAGCAAAGATAGATCTAATCACAAGAGATAAGGAAGGAAACTATATTTTATTAAAGGGGACCATAGATAATGTGGCAATATCAATACTAAATATATATGCACCAAGTGGTATAGCATCCAAATTCCTAGGGGAGAAATTAAGAGAAATATAAGAAGAAATAGACAATAAAACTATACTAGTGGGGGATCTCAACCTTCCTCTCTCAGAATTAGATAAATCAAACCACAAAATAAATAAGAAAGAAGTTAGGGAGGTAAACAAAAGGCTAGAAAAGTTAGGTATGATAGATCTTTGGAGAAAATTGAATGGAGACAGTAGGTAGTTTACTTTTTTCTCTGTGGTTCATGGAACTTATACAAAAATTGACCATGTGTTGGGGCATAAAAACCTCAAAATCAAATGCAGAAAGGCAGAAATAGTAAATGCATCTTTTTCAAATCATGATGCAATAAAAATCACATGCAATATAAGGCCAGGAGAAAAGAGACCAAAAGTTGTGTGGAAATTAAACAATCTAATTCTAAAGAATGAATGAGTGAAAGAGCAAATCATAGACACAATAATTTCATCCAGGAGAATGACAATAATGAGACAACATACCAAAATTTGTGGGACACGGCTAAAGTGGTTACAAGGGATAATTTTATATCTCTAGATGCTTACTTGTGTAAAATAGAGAAAGAGAAGATCAATGAATTGGGCTTACTATTAAAAAAACTAGGAAAAGGACAAATTAAAAACCCTCAATTAAATACCAAATTGGAAATTCTAAAAATAAAAGGGGAGATAATAAAATTGAAAATGAGAAAACTATTGAATTAATAAATAAAACTGAGTTGTTTTTATGAAAAAAAAAAAAAAACCAAAAACAAAATAGATAAGCCTTTAGTTAATTTGATTAGAAAAAGAAAAGAGGAAAATCAAATTGTTAGTCTCAAAAATGATTAAACCAAGTAGGGTGAAAACAGAGAAAGAAAACTATAGACCAATTTCCCTAATGAATATCGATGCAAAAACTTTAAATAAGATATTAGCAGTGAGATTACAAAAAGTCACCCCCAGGATAATACATTATGACCAAGTAGGATTTATACCAGGAATGCAGGGCATAATCAATTATATTAATAACCCAACTAACAAAAATCATGATTATTTCAATAGATGCAGAAAAAGCATTCGATAAAATCCTATACCCATTCCTATTAAAAACACTAGAGAGCATAGGAATAAATGGGCTTTTCCTTAAAATGATTAGTAGCATCTACTTAAAAGAAATTCCATTCAAAATAATGGATGATAGCAAAAAATATTTAGGAATCTCTCTGCCAAGGAAAAGTCAGGAGCTATACGAACTAAACTACAAAACACTTTCCACACAAATAAAGTCAGACCTAGTCAACTGGAAAAACATCAGGTGCTCATGGGTAGGCTGAGCAAATATAATAAAAATGACAATACTACTCAAACTAATTTACTTATTTAGTACCATACCAATCAAACTCCCAAGAAATTATTTTACAGATCTAGAAAAAATAGTACCAAAGTTCATTTGGAAGAACAAAAGGTCAAGAATTTCAAGGGAATTAATGAAAAAAAAAAAGGCTGATGAAGGTGGCCTTGCTGTATCACATCTAAAACTATATTATAAAGCAGCGGTCATCAAAACCATTTGGTACTGGCTAAGAAATAGAGTAGGCGATCAGTGGCATAGAATAGGATCACAGGACAAACGAGACAATAACTATAGCAATTTAATGTTTGATAAACCCAAAGACACCAGCTTTTGGGATAAGTACTCACTACTGACAAAAACTGCTTGAAAATTGGAACCTAATGTGGAAGAAATTAGGGCTTGACCCACACCTAACACCACATACCAAGATAAGCTCTAAATGGGTTCATGATTTAGATATAAAGCGTGATCTTATAAGCAAATTAGAGGAACATAGGATAGTTAACCTCTCAGACCTGTGGAGATGGAATAAATTTATGTCCAAAGAAGAACTGGAACTCTTAATTGAACACCAGATAGATAATTGTGACTATATTAAGTTTAAAAGTTTTTGTACAAACAAAACTAATGCAGACAAGATTAGGAGGGAAGCAATAAATTGGGAAATCATCTTTACATTTAAGGGTTCTGATAAAGGCCTCATTTCTAAAATATATAGAGAAATGTCTCATATATATAAGAACTCAAGCCACTCTCTAATAGATAAATATCAAAGGATATGAACAGACAATTTTCATATGATGAAATTAAAACCATCCCTAGTGATATGAAAAGGTACTCCAAATCACTATTGATCAGAGAAATACAAATTAAGACAACTCTGAGGTACTACTACACACCTTTCAGATTGGCTAAAATGACAGGAAAAGATAATGATGAATGTTGGAGGGGATGTGAGAAAACTGGGACACTGATACATTGTTGGTGGAACTGTGAACGGATCCAACCATTCTGGAGAGCAATTTGGAGCTATGCTCAAAAAGTTATCAAACTGTGCATACCCTTTGACCCAGCAGTGTTTCTATTGGGCTTATATCCCAAAGAGATCTTAAAGGAAGGAAAGGGCCCCACATGTGCACGAATGTTTGTAGCAGACCTTTTTGTAGTAGCTAGAAACTGGAAACTGAATGGATGCCCATCAATTGGAGAGTGGCTGAATAAATTATGGTATATGAATGTTATGGAATATTATTGTTCTGTAAGAAACGACCAGCAGGATGATTTCAGAGAGGCCTGGAGAAGTAGACTTGCACAAACTGATGCTGAACGAAATGAGCAGAACCAGGAGATCATTATACATGGCAACAACAATACTATATGATGATCAATTCTGATGGACATGGCTCTCTTCAACAGTGAAATGTTTCAAACCAATTCCAATTGTTCAGTGAAGAAAGCCATACACCGAGAGAGAGGGATATGAAATATGGAACACAATGTATTTTCATGCTCTCCACTACTTGCATTGGGTTTCCTTTCTCAGATTTTTTTTTCTTGTAGACATGATTTTTCTTGCACAGCAAGATAAGTGTGGGAATATGTATACATATATTCGACTTGTCAAGTATTTTAATATAATTAACATGTAGTGGACTTCCTGCCATCTAGGGGAGGGGAGGGAACTAAGGGAAAAATTTTGTAACGGAAAGCTTTGTAAGGGTCAATGTTGAAGAACTACCCATACATATGTTTTGCAAATAAAAAGCTTTAACTAAAAACAAACAAACAAACAAACAAACAAATAAATAAATAAGAATAAAGTTACTACGGAAATCAAGGACAATGCCATATGGAACCCTCTTCTGAGCAGCGCGGAAAAAGGTTCATCACTTTCAAATAATGAACATCAACTTTGTCACTGCTCAAAGTTTTATTTTTGTAAAATGTGAGGAGCAGAAAGTACATTAAGACTCGGAATCGGAAGACCAATATTTAATTACTAGGGCCACTACCTTGGGAAAAACAGGCAGACTCAATCTTTCTCCCTCAATAATTTCTCCCTCTGTAAAAAGGGGATAACATCTCTTCTCTGTCTGTCACAGGGTGAACTAAGAACTAAGAAGATCAATGCAGATCACATATGTGAAAGTGCCTTGCTTAACAAATGGGAGTTCTTATTAATACACACAAATATGAGTTACTATCATTAAGGGGGCAAGAAGAAGCTAGTCTAGCTGAAGCAGCGAAGTATTCTGAGGGAGAAACAGGAGTCAATATATGAAAATTAGGCCAAACCACTGCCTTGACCACTCTCTCCTCTCATACTCCTGGAAATTTGACCTGGCAAATTCCTCTGCAGATAGTATAGTTTCTGTGTATCAACAGCTACAACTACTGAAGACTAGAGAAATTCCTCAACATTCAAGCCCTTGGCACTGTCAAATAGTTTGAAAATGATAAATGCATACCTTATATCAAAGAAAACATATTACCACCTGACATTACTTTTGGACCTTTAGGACCACTGGGACTTCTCAAATGTCTCATAGCTGAATCTTCTTATATGTGCTATTCCCTGTTAGGATATGAGTTTATTGAGAATATTTTGATGTGTAACACCAGTGATTAGTACAATGTTTGGCGCAGAGTAAATAATTAATAATTTTTCATTCATTGTTCTACTCATTTATTCAATAGCTTTCAATCTGTTAATTTCACTTCATATTATATTTTGTGCACTTCTGTGATCAAATGTACAAAAATAAGGAGTAAATGGTACCTGTCACATAGGTCTTCCAGGACACTACTTACCGTCTCTGTATGAGATAATCTTCTAGTATGTCAAGGCAACGCACCATCTGGGAGAAGATGAGCACTTTATGTCCACCAGCAATGAGCTTGGGAAGTAGTTTATCAATTAGCACCAGTTTGCCTGCTGCCTGAATCATGGCCTGCAGCTGAAAGTCCAAAGAATCAGGACTATGTGTTTTACGGAAGTCTTCTAGAATTTTCTCTTCTGCTCCTAAAAAGGAACAGAACAAAACCATTCTTTGCACAAATTACCAGGGTGAAAGAGATTGTTTCTTGGAAAAGAATAGCTCAAAAGCCAAAGGGGAAAAATAAAGCAATATCTGGAAAGTTAATTTCTAGGCATCAAATCCCAAATCCCCTGGAATTGTGAATCCAAGTAAAATGAAGAGATTCAATCAGGGAAGCAGTAGGGTTAGCTTTGTCCTTCCCTACACAAAGACCCTTTCTCAATTACTAAGAGTTTTCTAGAAGCCATATTCTAAGCTTTCCTATGAGAAGGAAAAATGCTTCACAGAAAGCTAACAAGAAATTCTATATTACAGCCTTTAAAAAAAAATACATATCAGAAAGACTAAACCAATTAGAACTCAAGCTGAATAGTTTTAACAAGTTCTCTTTTCTATATGAAAATTCCCAATTAGTAAATCTTCACCACCTACCAATATATCTCTATAGGTACTTTAAATATCTTTAGGACATTCTCATCTATTTCTTGTTTTGCCTCTTTAAGTAACCTTTGTGACAGAGCATTTCTCTGCTATCAGAGGCCAGCAGCATAGAGCAGTAACAAACACTGGGACCTGAAGTATAAAGACCTATGTTCAAGTCAGGGCTTTGCCACCCAGTCATAAGGTGGCAAGTAACAAGGCTAGTCACAACTACTCGGAATCTCAGTTTTCCTTATTTGTAAAATGAAAATAAAATACATGTACTCTAAACTTCATGGAGGTGAGAGGATCAAATGAGTTAATGTAAAGCACTTTGTAAACTGTAAGACACAATTTAAACAGCTCTATTATAGTAATTAAAAAAAATAATCATAACAATGGGGTTTAGTTGGAGCAAAGCCAGTTATCTTTCTAGCTCCTGGTAAATTTGGTTTTTATTGTGTAGCTTCATTCTTTAGTCTTGAAGATACACCAATAGTCAAAGTATGAGGATACATACCAAAACCAAATGAAAAACGACTTCTGGATTATCCCTACCACTATTCCCACTATTCCCCTCACCCCACTTAACACAGACTATTGAGAGCCAACTACTACAGCTTTCAATTTCAAACTGTCACTAACTGCATATTATATAATTTCTCAATTGATATAGCCACACATCTTGATGAAATATGCCACAGATACAACCAAACACCCTTTTGCTAAAATGCCATCTTTCCTAGAACTTCTCTCTTCTTCACTGTCTAGCAAAGATTTGCCCATTAATGCCAGAGTTCTCTATCTCCCAGTTCAACTTCCCAATCTAATGACAGCTGTAACTAAAAACTGACTTGTGTACATGTACACACACCCACCTGTGAACACACTGTATACCATACTGGATCTCTGAAGCACCATCTCCAATGAAGTTAATTCTCCCTCTTTCAGCTACTCCAGTCCCATATTCTGTGGTTTTTAGGAAATGTAAAATCATGCATTGATCTTGCGTACTTGAAAGCAAAGGCACAATGTCCTAACCAAAGCCAGCCAAGGCAGAACAATGCTGGAGATAAACAACTTACACATATACCACCATTCTGACCCCAAACCTATATATCACTGCTGCTTTTCCCCATTTCCAATCTGCTTCAAAATCACCATCTACTTTCTGGGTTGTTTCTGACCCCAAACTCTCCTAGCTGTGTTGTGTTTCCTCTCTGCCAAGTATCTATCCTCTTCCATTTTATGCTATACCATAGCATAAATTCTTGAAGGTTGGTGCTGATAATCCATTCAAGTCTACTTAAGTAAAAGGAAAATCGGAACAGAAACCATTTATTCCAAGGGAACAAGTCAGAAATACCCCAAATATTAAGACAGCCAAAATGCCACATAATTGTCTCCACATATACATATGTTCAGTCAAAGGGTCTAAGAGGGACACAAACAATGTGTTTATTTGGCTTTGAATAGTTTGCTTAATTCAAATTTCTTGTTCTCAGGGGTCAGTGGCAAGATTTAACCCTACCTTGCTCCCCCCTGGCTCACCATTGATCAAATAAGGGTGATTACAGCACTTTCTTAGCTCCATCATGGTGTTGATGAGATTAGGCATGTTATGCTGATTTGCCCCCTTGGCCAGGAAGGAAAAGTTCTTCTCTAAAATAGCTCGATAATATTTTTTCTGGATATTAGTCAACTCTACTTCAATGATTGTCTCTTGTTTGGGAGCTAGGTTCTTTTCCACGTCATCTTTCAGCCGCCGCAGCATCATGGGCTTCAAAATGGACTGCAACTTCTTCACCTGCCCGAGAAAATGAGATTAGTTTACTTCTTTGAAGAAAGATGAAGAGAGCACCAAGATTTTTCAATCATTAATATATGTTTACTGAACTCAATTAGTATAACGAACAAATATGTGTTGAATATCAGCTATGGAAGGAACTAAAAGAGAGGATGGGCCCCTTGCATTCAGGAAATTTACAACCTGTAAAGGGGAACAAGAGACAGAATGCTGAAAAGAGAGACACTGATGAGGAAGAGCTAGTGATGATAATTAGCTGAGTCCCAAGATGCAGAACACTGTCTTTAATCTGAGGCATTTCTCGAAGCCCTCATCAAAATTACTTACAGTAATACAACACATAATTGCATAAAAACAATCACCACTTACCACCAAAAAAGATGGTGACTAAAGATGACAAAGAAAAATAGCTAACTTTTCCATGTAAAAAAAGATGGTTTTAATAGACAATGAATTTGAGTTCTTTTTCCAGGATAGAAACAAATATACACTGAGTCATCTATATTCTCTCAATCAATTCCATTGTGATGCAACATAAAGTAGCTAGATGAGGTGGATCAAAAATAATGGGTAGCCATAAAAAAGAGTTAGCTAAATTGAGCTACACAAACTTGTGATCTTGGTATCAGATGTATTATAACCATCTGAACAAATTAAATTCGTTAGAACTCCAGTCTCTTTACTTACCAAATAGAAAAGGTACAAAGATAACTTTCATCATTATGCTTGCTGTGAATGAAAGACAAGTACTAGCTTATAATCAATTCAACAAACATTAACTAAGTACCTAAGATGTACAAAGCATAGTGTTAGAAACTAGGGGATAAAAAGCCAAAGCCATACTTTCAAGGAGGTTCAAGCAGGTTTTATTTCATGTTTCTCAAGTGTGATTCCTGATGTTATGAAGTGATTGTGTTATTTGATAGCATACTGTGTATTTCTAGTCTGGATCGTTGAAGAGTATCAGATACTTAGACCTGAGAGGGTGCAGCGCGAGCATTTAAGAAGATTTTGAAACAGAAGGGTTCACAAAGATTATCTATCTTAAGTAGAGAAGATTTACACACCAAAATGAAGGAGGGGAGAAACCGTTTCAGAAAATAATGTCAGAATATATATATACAAAGTAAAGAGAAAGTGCGAAGTTATTACAAGTGCTTGAGTAAATGATTTCTGTGGTATGACATATTATTTAGATTTTCTAAATGTTAAAATAAGACAGCCAATTGTTAAAAAGAGTAATTGTAATGAGTAAAAAGTCCTTTTTTTGTTCAATTAGGAAAAACTAAATGGTTCTAGCTATAGCAAGCAACATATCAAAAAGGGAGGAGGACAAAAAGAGGATCAATCTGAGAGGGAGGCAGGGGAAGGAAAGTATTCATAGTTCCTTACCCTGGTAGTAAATACAGCAAAAACTGGGAATTACAGAAGACATGCTGCTGGAGTTACAGAAACTTAACTAGAAGAAGTTAACTCAGTCATAAGAACTGGGAATATAAGGACATTTCAATTAAAAAATACAGTCCAAGCAACTATTGTACTAAGGTATCTAGAACTGGAGGCACTTATTATAAATGGACAAAAGTAGATCAATCACTCTCCATATCTCTAATTGCCTACCAGTACAATTATTTGTATTGGTTCCTTACCATCTGCAATACTTTTCAGTTGCATTCAAAAATACTGGCTTAAGCATGTTTCATGCTTGTTAATAAAAGGGCAAGCACAGGAATTAAGGAAGGGTTCTATTCCCATGAAAGCAGCCATAAGCAAGATCTTTAAGCCCTCAGGTAGAGATGAGGACAAAGAAATTGTCATGCTCTTGTTGGCTCTCATTTGTAATTTGATTTATAAACTTTCTGGTACACTTTAGTTTTGGCTAATTAGTTTCCTCACTTAGAAAAGATAAAAACAATAATATCATAGAACACTATATAAGAATTCATTTATCATTCCTTCCAGAGAGTTCTGTTGACTCCTTGAAAGAAAGGCACATTGCAAAGGCCAATACTGTGTCTTTTAAATTTCTCCAGATTTTCACTTACCTGTTCCTCTGTCTTCAGATCTCCAAACTCTTCCAGGAAAGCTGTCTCTGAAGGAAATTGTGATGGTTCGAGGAAATTCAGTAAGCTAAAGAGTTCTTCTACAGAGTTTTGTAAGGGAGTCCCAGTCAGCAGTACTTTATGTTCCTATACAAATTAAAGCACATGATTAAAATCTGTTAAGCATCTGAGCACTGATTTGTGGTGACAATCTAATGCTAGGGTTGCCTATATTCTTTATATGCCCTTCTTTCATACTTTCCTTAAAAAAACAAACAACAAAAAAAGAGTGGGTATGAATAATAATAATGGTGACAAAAATATAGTAACTGACATCTATCTGAAGTATTTTAAAACAGCCAAAGTGTTTTCCAAATAAATACCCAATGAATAGAGATCAAACACTGTAACCCTCAATTCTCAGAAGAGGAATCAAGGACAAATAAGGTGACAATCAAGGCCATAAAAACTGGATGGGAGACTCATGACTCAAACCCAGAGCTTCTCATTCCAAGTTCATTTGTAACATTGCCTCTGTGTAAATGGCAAATTTTCTAAGTGTAAAAAGCACAAAACCAAATTGGAGTTAAAAGTAATATTCTTGGTTTGGTTCCTATCAAAAAAAAAATTTAGAAACTCCTTCTCATACTTTTCTTTTTGCTTCCAGACTCCTTGGATTAGAGACCATGAGAAATTACTGAGTGTCCTCAGGCTTATAAACTTGTAAACTCTCACCAAAGCCATGAGTTTCAATCCCTCCAGAAGTTTGCAGTTCCTGTTTTTCAATCTGTGTGCTTCATCAATTATCACACAACTCCAATGAATCTTCTTCAGCTCTGGGCAGTCAGCCAAAATCATCTCAAATGTTGTGATAACAACATGGAATTTGAAGATTCCAGAGAGGGGGTTGCCCTGAGAATGACATAAATTAAAAAACAGCTGTAGAGTTCTATCAATGGGAATTGTTGAGCTTTGGGGCAAAGTAAATTCTTACACAGTTGCTGGAAGGAGCAATATTAACATTATGAATAAGAAGGGACAAAATACATTGTAGTACATATGTCTATAAAAGAAACTAATATAGACAAAGCATTATCAAGGCCCTCAAGTATTCTTTCCATTCTCTGTGATATTTCAAAGGCCAAGAAATCTGACTTCTAGTCTGACTTTTGAAACTACTTTCAACTTATTTATTAAAGCAAATCTCAAGTTATATGATAAATATTTTAAAGATTCATTATTTCACTGCCACTCCTTCAATATCTTGATAGATATAAGTAGTTCAATGAGCTGCAGAGGTCCCAAAACTTTTCCCTTGGTGGACAACCTTCTTCTTCTTCTTTTTTTGACAATTTAATAACTTTTTTTTTTTAAATAATAGCTTTTGATTTTCAAAATTTATCCAAAGATAATTGTCAACATTCACCCTTGCAAAACCTTATGTTCCAAATTGTTCTCCCTTCCTTCTTCCCACTCCCTCCCCTACATAGCAAGTAATTTGTTACACATGTGCAATTCTTCTATACATATATCATTTATCATGCTGCACAAGAAAAATCAGATCAAAAAGAAAATAATGAGAAAGAAAACAAAAAACAAGCAAACAATAAAAAAGGTGAAAATACTATGTTGTGATCCACACTTAATCCCCATAGTCATCTCTCTGGATGCAGATGGCTCTCTCCATTACAAGTCTATTGGAATTGGCCTGAATCACCTCATTGTTGAAAAGAATCAAGTCTATCACAGTTGGTCATCACATAATCTTGTTGCTGTGTACAATATTCTCCTGATTCTACTCACTTCATTTAACATCTGTTCATGTTAAGTCTCTCCAAGCCTTTCTGAATCATCTTATTGATAATTTCTTATAGAGTAATAATACTCCATAATATTCATATACCACAATTGATATTCAGTCATTCCCCAACTGATGGGCATCCAGGCAATTGTAGACAATCTTCTGGGAGTAAGCCTTTCTGTACTAAGATTGATTTCTGGACAGCAGACACCCAGATTATCCACTTGGCCTATAACAAAGTTTTTCACCTTGATAGAATCTAATAGATTTGTGCTCTACTGGCAAATCTATCACTAATCTGGGATACACACACACACACACACACACACACACACACACACACACACACACA
>JAJPUD010004526.1:138213-189391 GCA_023553655.1 Myrmecobius fasciatus
ACACACACACACACACACACACACACACACACACACACACACACACACACGTATACATATATAAGTAAGGTACTGCAATACAACTTTAGTTGAGGTTTCACTAAACCACACAAAACGAAGAGAAAGAATACCAGTGTGAAGAAGACAGAAAGCATGTGAGATCAATTGTATAAATTGCTAAAATAAACCAACTGCTGACCCATTTTTATTTCAAAGTTCCACACAAAAATGATATCAAGGCATGTACTGAATAAAAACTAATGAAAACCTTAGTGACTCACTACAACACACCTAAAGAACACACTTTATCATGATGATAAAAAGTGAAGATGGGAACTCCCTTGGGGCAAGGACTACCAGTTAGTAGGGGCTAAGTCATCTAATTAGCACCAACCCTTAGAGTCAGTATTAAGAAGCAGAGCTGCCCTAATACAGTCTGATTTTGTACTGCTTCCATATATCACTTACTACCTCCTTCTGAACACCTTGGAAAAACAACAGATTTATTCTAGCTGAACAGTATAATCCTAAGAGACAACTCAAATTGTCTAAATCAACAGCTAATACCCCTATGAATAATGACTTTCCCTGGTACAGTATATATAGTAATATGCAGTATATATTAATTTAATTTTCATTTTATTTTATTACAAATATCTGTACCTAATTATAATACTTAAGTATATTTAATGGCTTATTTCTACTGAAAGGAAGGAAAAAATGCTTTGTTTTTATGTAACAAAACAAAGACTGAGTTTTCTCTTGGTTCTTAAGAAAGAATTCATTTTCAGCTCCTTTTCTGAATTTCAATGCCTGTCCAAAAATGACTATTTTGCTTGTAGTCTACATAGCAACTACATGACAACTCAAATTTAAAAAATAATAATAATTCAAAAGTAGTTTCAAAAGCCACACTAGAAGTCAGGCTTCTTGGCCTTTGAAATATCACAGGGAATGGAAAGAATCCTTGAGGGCCTTAAATATCTTTATTAATAATAAATCAGAAAGATGAAAAGAATGTTCTTTATAAGGCCAGTGTCTCAAGATACAAAAATACCAAACTTCAAGATGCTAGGTGGGAAAACACTTAAATATTCTATTTTGTAGGTTTCACAGAAAGCAATTTATGCTATAACTTGGCAATTTATGCCAATTTTACCTGGGCATCCCTATAGAGCATCTCATATTGCTGGATCATCTGCCTGCTAATCTGGCTTCCATGATACACAATGGCATTCATCTCTGTCCATGTCCGGAATTCTCGTTCCCAATTAGTAATGGTGGATAGTGGAGCAATAATGAGGAAAGGACCATGTATTCCCATCAGGAATATTTCTGAGAGAAATGTGATGGACTGAATGGTTTTTCCTAGGCCCATCTCATCAGCCAAAATACAGTTTTTTCTGAAGAAAAAACAAACAAACACGTTTCATTACCAATACAGCAGAGAGAAAGTTGAGAAGCAAAAATGGGCAAAACTTTTGAAACGGAATTGGGGGGCAGTGTGGGGAATCACACTAACAGCGAGAAATTTACAGAATAGTTCTAGTATATACCCTTTAAAGTAAATTCTTCCTTAAGAAGAAATGTAAATCTTTTGGAAGATTCTAAATAAGTAGACACTGAAGACTTTATTTCCTAATCTAGGAGTCTTGAGGCTCTGATCCTATCATGCTAGAAATGGTTTTTGGATGAGATTTTCAGTCACAGAAGAGAGTCTTTTATACTTGGCCCTCAGTCTTCTTCATTTTTTAGTAGCTCCTTTATAGTAATTTATAGTAGCTCGTTAAGGTGAGAAAACTATATGGTGTTTCACAATTTACAAAGCACTTTTACATCCATTATCTCATTTGATCTTGACATTTTCCTGTGAGGGAGTTCACAGATAAGGAAACAGATTCGAGAAAGGCTAACTTAATTATCCAAAGTCACAAGCCTAGTGGACTCTTTAGTGTCATTCTCCTTCTGAAGAAAGATCTAAGAGACAATCAGTTTGGAGGATTCCCAGGATCATTCTCTATCTTCATTATTTTGAAAATGACCTTCAGTTCTAAGCAATTCAGAAAATCAAAGTATAAAAACAATGGTTTGTGAAGGAATGTTCCATACCACCAAAATGCCATATAATACCAAATTAAGTCTGAATACACACCATAGAGAATAGAAGTGTTACCCTAAAAATTATGTTAGCTTTCCTCTTTAATTCATTCAATAACTTAATCAAATATTTACTATGTGCAAAGCTTAGTGTGTTAAGTGCTTGAATAGAAAAGTTTTTGCTGCACATTTCTAATACTTTCAATGCTAAACTACTAAGACTAATGATGCTAGGTTGGTCATTCTCTAAGTTATACATAGTTATACATAGGGAGATTGTACATGTGATTTGGCTTCTCACCTATTATACCAGTTAAAAAGGAGCCAGTTCATCCCTTCGAGCTGGTACTCTCGAAGTTGGTTATTGTTCTTGTACTCACGAGACTTCTCAAGTTTCTGCCATGAATCTGAAGCTGGACGCTCCTAATAAACAAAGCAGAGAGCAAAATTCATGAAAAGACAATACTTTATGGGAGTTTCACAGGTATGAGTACAGATACAAGAAAAGGTTGACAGAAAAGCAAATATCAAAATTTCTTTCCCTTTCTTTTTTTTTGCTGAGCCAATTGGGGTTAAGTGACTTGCCCAGGGTCACACAGCTAGGAAGTGTTAAGTATCTGAGATCACATTTGAACTCAGGTCGTCCTGACTTCAGGACTGGTGCTCTATCCATTGTGCCACATAGCTGCCCCAAATATCAACATTTCTACTGAATTTGCAAATCAGTTAAGAAGGGTACTGAGATCTGCTTTTGACTTCAAAATGATGCTGAGATTATTTTAGTCCTGAATGTGTTGTGCTATATTCATTGTGTATATGTATGTTGTGTGAGCACATGTGTTTAGGCATTTTATAGGGAGGAGAGGAAGACATGATTTTATCACTTCAGAGAGCTCTCTCAGTGAAATTTCATCTATCAATAAAGATTGGTACTCTCTTTGTAATTTATGTGCTGGCTCCCAAAGGCAGTAAGTATAAAAGGCAGGACCTGATCTCCTAAAGTAAGTTCTTCTTCAGAAACCAACTTAAATATATAATTCTGTATATTTATATAAATAAACTTTTGAAATTAATTTGTTACTTTTCTAATTTTAATTTTTTCCTCAAGGGGCCAACAATGACTTTATTTGCTTCTATTTTCACAATCTGTTCTGTCTATTTAGGAGTGGTTTCCTTCGTTGTGCACAGTGCATCAGTGAGGCAACTTTGGGGAAAACACTAATATGCATATAAGTGCACATTACAGATCCCAGGGAATAGTTTCCTAATATACAATTAATTCAAAATAGGCTGAAGTGCTGAATCTTAAAAAGGAATGAACATTCTGCAGAGGGTCTAATGAGATGCAACAAAATTTTATTTAATGGGAGTGTCATCTCCTTGTTAACAGAAATTCCTTAAAGTACAAAAGAAGAAATGACACCATTAAGACTAAACTGGGAAGTGCAAAGCTTACAGGGAATTCTAGAGTTAAGTAACAAAGAAATTTTCTGATATTCATTATCATAAAAAATTGACCTTAATTCCTTTTTATTGCACAGTTAAATGTGACCAGTACATGAGGGGTAATGCCACAAAGAATACCATAAAATATCAGCAAAGCATTCAATAAAACTCCTATGATATTTTGTGGATAAAATGGTGAAACAAACTACATGAGAGTATGAGTAGGTGGATTTACAACCAGTCTAACAAATATAGTCAAAGATATTGAATAGTAGGCCAATAGCAAGATGGAAAAAAGTGACTAGAATAGGTAGTAATACCACATGGCCATGGACTTGACTTATTGTGTCAATAATAGATGAAGATGTTAAAAATGCATTGTATATGAGATTTGTGGATAATATAATGATAAAAGATATATCTAATATAATAGTTCAAAGAATCAAGATGCAAAATGGCTTGAGCAGCGTACAATCTTGGGCTCCTAAAAAAAGAAATGTAGCAGGAATTGACGTAAAGTCTTATTTTCAATTTTTAAAAAAAATCAATTTTGCAAGATGAAGAAGCCTCAAACAGGCTTTGAAATCAGAAGATTTCTGTCTTCCGATATTTGAAAGGCTGTCATAAAGAAGAATTATTTTTACAAATATCTATAAAACATTACTGGGATTAAAGAGTAGAATTTGTAATGAGGTAGATATTATCTTGAATAATTCAGCAAGTATTTACTAAATACCTACTAAATGTCAAAACTTTAGTGCTGGAACAACCTAAGAAATGTATTAGAAGGAGAGCTCCACTTACTCATTTTGAAGAGGAGAGAAACTAAGGTTTAAAGGAGGTAAAATTATTTGCTCAAAGTTTACACAACTCCAAATACACTTAACACAGGCAATATGTAATACATTCTTCTTGACTCCTGGGGAGCTAGGTGCTGATCAAAAAAAAAAAAAAAAAAAATCCAAAATAAAACTCAGAAGGTATGATAATCTAACACATGAATTTTTATAACATACCTTTTACATATGAAGATCCCAAACAGATGCTAATTATGGTAAGGCTACTCACTGGAATATTAAGATTTATTCTCTAGCAATTCTCTAGTCACATTTCACAAACCCACTTCTACACTCCTGGATTTAACAGAAGAACCTCAGATCCATCCCATAGGGAAATACTTGACTGGAAGTAGAGCATTTCACAAAAACTGAGATTTTTGTACGATAGTTTCAATTTAAAGGTTCCTTTTATGATGTGAGGTGACTTTAGATAACTGTAACATTTGATGCATTCCTGCAAATTACCACAAAGAAACTCAGAATCTTAAAGCTCAAAGAGGTTTTAGAGATCAGCAAGGACAAACTTCTACTTCATGTTTATGGATCCTGAGTCTGAGAATAGCAACCATGAAAAAGAATCTAGGATTTTGGTGGACTATAAATTCAATATGATCCAAAGTGATCAAAGGCTAACGAAGTATTAGGGTAAATTACTGGAAATAGTAGAGGAGAGGGGCAAAGGAAAGGGAGGGAGTGAACCTTATTCTCATAAAAATTGGCTCAAAGAGGAAAAATAGGTATACAAATCTATCTTACTCAAGAAAAGTAGAAGGAGGAGGGTGAAGGGTAATAGAAAAGAAGGCATATTGGGGGAGGGGGTTGTCACTATGAAAAGGTTTTTTTTTCCCCCTGAGGCAATTGGAATTAAGTGACTTGCCCAGGGTCACACAGCTGGGAAGTGTTAAGTGTCTGAGGCTGGATTTGAACTCAGGTCCTCCTGACTTCAGGGCCAGCACTCTATCCACTGCGCCATCTAGCTGCCCCCAGTACGAAAACTTTTGAGAAGAATTAGGGCAAAAAGAGAGAGAATAGAATAAACAGAGAAAGGAGAATTCACTCAGTTATAGTAACTGGGAAAAGAATTTTGAAGAAAGTTTCTCCGATGAAGGCCTCATTTCTCAAATGTATAGGGAATTGAGTCAAATTTTTATTAAAAATAAGAATCATTTCCCAATGATCAAAAGTTATGAACTAGGCTCAAAAGCCAAAAGCCCCAAAGGCTATAAAAACATGTATATCCTTTGACCTAACAATACCACTACTAAACATAAATCCCAAAAGATGTTAAAAAAAAAAAAAAAAGGAAAAGGACCTATATATACAAAATATTTATAGCTCTCTTCACAGGGCAAAGAATTGGAAATTGGGGGAATGTCTATCAATTGGAGAGTGGCTAAATAAATTATGGTATATGATCATGATGGAATATTATTCTATGGGAAATGATGAGCAGGATGCTCCCCGAAAAACCTGGAATGTCCTCTATGAACTCAAGCAAAGTGAAATGTACTGTGTATAAAGCAATAACAATGTTGTTCGATGATCACCTGTGAAAGACTGCTATTCTCAGCAATACAATGATCCATGACTACTATATTGTATTTTATGCATTTAGAAACATGAGTCTGAGAAAGATTTCACAGGATTTTTCCAACAGGTCTGCTGTGACAGATAAAAATGATATCATACATCAAATGCACTGCAAAACTTGATTCATGTTTGTATCAGTGATTAAAAATCTAACTTTTATTCAATCCAGATAAGATAAGAGTTTGTGGTAGGTAGGAGGAAAGAACTAAAAAATATGGCAACAGTAATTTTGTTACTTCATTTGAGGGCTTGTCTTTGCCACAGAAGTTCACACTCAACCTTAAAAATTTCCTAAAGTTTAAGTGAAAATGTGGTGAACTGTGGACTTCAAAACTATCTTGTAGGCTTTTGGCACTTCTACTTTGGACAATTATCTTAAAAAATTCTTTTTAAGTAAAAATATCTGGCACAATATTAAACCACTCAGTATAAAGCTGATATTAAATAACAAGCAGAATATTCCAATTATAAGCTTTCATACTGTAACAAATAAAGTACAATAATGTATTGCTATTTCCTCAGGGGACATGACTGAATATATTCTATAGAATATATAGAATGGCAGGTCAGTTTCTAACAAGATAATAAAAAATCCAACAAGATAATAAAAAAAATTGTTTGGATTTCATGAGAAAGGAATGCATTCTACAAATAATATATCTATAATTAAATTCTTCTGCTCTGTATATAGTAACTTCCATTCCAATCCCAGCAAAGATAAGATTCAATGACACATTGAAGACTTTTCCTCTCTAAGTTACTAGAAATCAATCCAGCAAGTACTTAAAAAAAAAAAAAAATACAATCCCTGCTCTCAGGAAGTTTGCCTTTTACTCAGGGAAACAAGATACATATACAGATAAGTAAATGCAAACTAAGTACCAAGTCAGTTGGAGAGAAGTAGGGTGAGGTAAGGCAGCAAGTATTAACAACTGGGATGATAAGAAAAAGCCTGGTGAGTAAAGTGAAACCTGAACTGAACCTTACAGGGGTTTAGGAATTCCAAAAAACTTCCAAAAGAAGTGAGGAGGAAGAGTATTCTAGGCACAGAAATCAGAACAGGCAATGAAGTAGGAGTTAAAATGCCCCATATGGTCAATGTAACTGGAATATAGCTTGGAATACAGAATACGCTTGAAGGGAACAATGTAAAATCAAAACGATGGAAAAGCAGGTTGGAGTTAAGGATGTGAAAAACTTTAAATGTTAATGAGAAGAATTTGTATTTTATTATAGGAAAAATAAGAAAGCCACAAAAGCTTCTTCAGCAGTAAAGCGACCTGATTCTTACTCTAGCAGATGGCTCATGGAGGCAGAGACTAGAATCAGGGAAACCAATCAAAAGGTTCCTCTATTATTCTAGGATCCTCATACTTATTGACACAAGGTCTTTTCCTTTAGAATCTGTTGTTATCTTAAGCTTAATGAAAAGATCATTGATTTTCTCTTTCAAGGTTTTCAAAACATAAGCCCCAAAATCTCACGTGAAAGTTTCTTATTGAAGAATACAATAGGATCAGTATTAACTAGATCAGACTATACATTATCTTACTAGAGCTATCCAATTGTCATTAATTTGAATTTGATATACAGAGCTTAATCAATAAACAAAACAAAACAAAAATCTATTGTTCACAGTACTTTCCAAGGGTGAAGGAGATGACAAAATTCAAGTAAGATTGTTTTCATGGGTCTTACAATTAAGGAGATGAGACCTACACCGAAAAGTGACATGCATGTCTCAGAGAGGAGTAAAAAATGATGAGTAAAGGAATCTTAACAAGGAGGGAAACCTGTATATGGGCATGCATATCTGTTTGACTTTCAAGGAGTGAGGAAGGCAGAGACAGGATAGCTGGGACATAGAAAAATACAAGCAAAAGGTGATGGGCAATGGAATGGAAAAATATGGGCCCTGACTATCAGACATTTTCTCCCTAAGAACTATTATTACTGATACTACTTGTTTACTTCCCTTATTGAAAGGAAAAGTTAGTCAAGTCTTTCTTCTTTCTTTTGAATCAATTTTAACTGGAATACTTTTATTTATACTATTCCCTGTCCAACAGATTAATTTAAAAAAAAAAAAAAAAAAAAGGTTTTTTTGTCTAAGGTTCCTTGTCTAAAAACCAAATGAAACCAAACCGAAAATCCTTCTATTTTAACTGCTTTTATTTTCATTTCCAATAGGTCAGTACCACTTAATGTAATTGACTAGTGGAAGCACAAAATACACTGGCTGGGGAATATAGTAATGATATTATGAAAGAAAGCTAATTCCCAAGTGGCCAAATTGTAGAAAACAAAAGCTTAAATTGGCCTCTATAGAGATGAGAGACCATAATGGTCTCTGGTTGGGGTTACTGACTGCTATCAATAAAAGATCTGAAACTTGACACCCAATCATCAGACAGACCCTTGAAGTTTATGATTCTAAGAGGGTGGGGGCAGGAAAAGGAAGTATCTGGTTTCAGGAAGAACAGGAGAAAATCAAACAACATCTAGAAAAGGGACTGAGGAGGAATAACTCCTTCCGGCATAAGAATATCATAAACTCCAGCTTACTATATCAATGAAGGGAAAAAAAAAACAACAAAAAAACTCTCCCATGAATATGAACATTTCTACCCCCAACAAAAATTCATTGTCTACAGCTGGGGAAGAATGACTATTCTTCCCAGAGGAAAAAAAGCAATGAAAAAGTATTAAGGTGTAAGACAAAGTTTGGCCAGATCACAGGGGATAAGAGACAGGCCCTCAGGATCCAGGAGTTAAGATTTCCTAAAACCCATCTTCAAGTGATTGGAAAAGTACAGCAACTAATATAATAATGGCCCTCTAACTTGTAGAAAATTGAGTTAAAACTCTAAAAAATCTCAAGCACATTTTTCCCTGCACTTTTTTCTTTATATTCCTGAAACTGCTCCACAGAGAAATTAACTCAGTACTTCTTTTGTAAATAGGTTTTATTAGGTAAGAGTAGGACCCTTAAAAGTTAACTGACTACGAAATTATTTAGCATCTCTGTAATATCTAAAAACTGAAGCTACAAAAATTTTCACACCAGGTACTGATCTGAAAGACTTTTTAGGTAAATCTTAAGTTGCCTGTGCCTGTTCTTGGAGTATCACCTCTGAAGTAAAATTTGAAAATTCCACTATAGTAGTGTTATTTCTAAATTAGGGGAAAAAAAGATTCACTATTTGATAAGAGAAATAGTGGCATGATTAATGGTAACAAGTGAAGAAAAGAAGACAGATTCAAAGAAGTGGGGAGGAGTTTTGCTTCTGCCAAATATGTCTAATGAAGAAGCAGGAAAACAGTTGGTTTGGTAGTCTAGGGCCAAGCAGAAAAAGAAACTCTGCAGGTAAAGGGCTGCACATGCACAGGTGCCCACACTCATTCTGCATATGCAAATATAAATGACTGTTTTTCTATATTTCATGACCAATAAGTCCACATGCCTACTAAACATTATTTAAAGGACTTAAGTGAAAAACAGAGGCATATTACCACATGTTTAATTTCAGGAAGAATTTGAAGCGACTCAAATTCTTTCACTTTAGCTGGATCAACATCTTCTTCCAATTCCCAGGTGCTTTCTTCATATGGCAGGGAACACCATTTCACTAAATAATGAGTCACCTCCTGATTGGGAGCAAAGAGGAGAGAAGAGAAATCCGAGTCACTTACCACAAGAACACAGGGCCTAGGACTGGTCCTACCTTGGCCAGGTATTTGAAAATCACTGCAATTAAATAACAGATGTGTGGAATTCAAAGAAGGGTTACAAAATTAAACTTGATGGAATAAGTACCACCCAAACACATAGCAGGAATGAAAGAGACTTCAGGGTGCAGAAGCACTTACTTCCCCCGTATCAGAGTCCTTGGTGTGAGCCACTTCTAGGATACGATCAACTTCTACATAATCTGGATTGAACAAATCTTCGTCAGGCTAACGCAAACAGAGAAAGGCAGTTTTAAAAAAAAGAGTTGTCCAATTCTCTTAAACCTTACACCCCAGTGTTTTTTCAAAAGCCAGTAAATCAAAATACTCCATCCATTTGTACACAAATAGATTTTATTTAAAATTTAGCCAACAAATATCAGTTATCTTCTCTTAAGATCTGCCACATTACAATTCAGGAACTGCCAAATTTAATAGTGAAAGTTTCAAGAAAGAAAAGGATAATTTTGTTTAAGTTAATTTATATAGGAATCTAAAATTTCTTTTAATCCCTTAGGATTCCCTGTACAGAATCCCTGACAGCTCATGAAGCAGACAGATGGAAGGGACCTCCAAAGCCATCTCATACAGTATTTCATTTTACATGAGTAAATAGAGACAATGAAGAGCAATGAAACGACTTGTCCATGGTCACACTACTAGTGTCAGATAAACATCTAATCTCAGCCAAAAACCATTTCCAAGCAACATTTTAAAAAAATTATTATTCTTAATTTAGTCAATATTGACAAACAGACAAAGAAGAATTGAAGAGGCCTGCACATGAGACTCCATATCTCCAATGCATACTGCTGGCATATCATTAAAAATATAACAGATCTCATACATTAGTTTCAAAGTTGACCTGCTTGTCTAAGTTTCCGTAACATTTTTTCTTTTCACTTTTTAAAAAATGCTTCAATGATCTGCTCTTTTCTGGTATCACTATCATTGATATCCCTTTATCAACTTCCATTCTCCCAAGCAAAACAAAGCATAATAACCCTTGTAGAAAAAGGAGCAGAATCAAACAAAACAGATCCACACATTGGCCAAGTCTAAAAATGTACTTCTTAACCTAAACCTATTCAACCTACTTTGCTGGCTTTGAGGGCAGGACTTTGTTGTTTTAGCCATACTTGGATCTAAGTCCTGGGAAGCAATCCCAGGATAAGGAAGAGTACTAGCACATCAGCTCTTGGAGGCACAGAGAAGCAATGACCCTTCTCATAGTTCCAGAGCAGAAAAGAATGCTTGTGCTCACTCATAGTCCAGAGCATAGACCAAAAGATTAGTAAACACACTTCTTATTTTATGGAAAAACTGAAAACTTACAGATCCCTAGAGCTAACTCCAAAAACATCTGTACAAAACTCTTGAAGTTTGAAACAGTGGACCCTCCACCCTTGGAAGCAGAGCCCAACATTAGTAAAGTGTTAAAAGTCAAGAATTAGGCGGGGAAAATGAGCAAACAATAGAAAAAAATTTCAACCACATAAAGTAAGTATGGTGACAAAGAAGATCAAAACACACTCTCAGAAGAAGATAGCAAAGTTAAAATTCCTATATCCAAAGCCTCCAAGAAAAACATGAGTTGGTCTCAGGCTCAAAAAAGGATTTTAAAAATCAAATAAGAAAGGTAGAGGAAAAATTGGGAAGAAAAAATGACAATGATGCAAGAAAATAACGGAAAAAACGTCAATAACTTGGTAAAAGAGGAACAAAAAATACTGAAGAAAATAACACTTTAAAAAACAGACTAGTCCAAATGATAAAAGAGATAAAAAAATCCAATGAGAAAAATGTCTTGAAAAGCAGAATTGGCCAAATGAATAAAGACATACAAAAATTCACTGAAGAGAAGAAATCATTAAAAAAAAATAGAATTGGCCAAATGGAAAAAGAGGTACAAAATCAAAAGAATGGAAAAATAGAGGACAATGTGAAATGTTGTATGAGAAAAACAACTGACCCAGAAAATATATCCAGGAGAGATAATTTAAAAATTATCACACTACCTAAAGGCCATGATCAACCAAAGATCCCAGACATTATTTTTCAAGGAAAACTGCCTTGATATTCTAGAACCAAAGGGTAAGATAGAAATTAAAAGAATACATTGATTATATCCTGAAAGACATCCCAAATTGAAAACTCCCAGGAATATTATAGCCAAATTTCATAGTTCCCAGGTTAAGGAGAAAATATTATAAATAGTTAGAAATAGTTTAAGAATCATGTAGCCACAATCAGGATAGCTTCTACATTAAAGAATCAGAGAAAACTTGGAATATAATATTCCAGAGGGCAAAGATGCTAGAATTACAATCAGGAATCACCTATCCAGCAAAACTGAATATAATCCTTCAGGGAGAAAAATGGATATTCAATGAAATAGAGGCTTTTTAAAATATTCTCCATGAGAAGACCATAAATGAATAGAAAATTGACTTCCGAATATAAGACTTGAGGGAAGCATAAAAAAAGAAAGGGAAATCATAAGGGATTGATAAAGTTAAACTGTTTATATTCCTACATGGTAAGATAATAATTCTAACACAAAAGAAATTTATCGTTATTGAGATAGTTAGAATATATAGACAGAGGGCACAACATGATTAATATTAGGATATGTTTTCTGTGTTTATACATGCATAATCTATATCAAACTGCTTGCCTTCTCAATGAGAAGAGAGGGAAACGAGGAAATTTACAACTCAATTTTAAAAATGAATGCTGAAAATAATTTTTCCAGGTAATTGGGGAAAAAAAAACATTAAAAAAAAAAAAAGAAAGAAATGTTCCACTGAGTTTTCACATTCTACTTGGCAGTGTCCAATACTATCTAATCTTATGAAGCCACTGATTAACTTAAATAAGACACTAGATCATTGTTTTTCTTTAGCATTAAT
Organism: Myrmecobius fasciatus; assembly: GCA_023553655.1. Classification (NCBI taxonomy): domain Eukaryota; kingdom Metazoa; phylum Chordata; class Mammalia; order Dasyuromorphia; family Myrmecobiidae; genus Myrmecobius; species Myrmecobius fasciatus. The sequence goes on from JAJPUD010004526.1 coordinate 150,827, forward strand.
TTGGTTCAATAACTTGAGAAAAACAAGTGAATTAACAGAGAGCCACAACAAATTACTCTTAAACCCCAAGCCAGATGTTCAAAACTCAAAAAAGAACTGAAGCCACATTAATTACTAAATGTCATTTTTACCTCAGTAAAAATGTGCTTCATTTGTGCTTGCTTATTTCTGAAGCGCTTTATCTTCTGAGAGATTCGAGGATCTTTTTCCAGCTCTTCCATCGTTGCCCATTTACAATGCAAGTAGGAACTGCTCAAAGATTAAAAAAAACAAACCAAAAAACCACTTAATCCAGGAGCAGCCACACACATGTTTTTTATTTTAACTGTTACTTGTTTAAAGGTAATTAAATTTAAATTTAATTTAACCCAATTAAATTTAAATAGTGACATTTAAATGTGGTTTTAACTATTTAAAAATCAATTGTTAAACATAAAAGCAGTTGATTGGTTCTAAGATGAGAGTTTAATTTTTGCTATTTATGACATTTTCACATGTACTTTTAAGGGATTTGCCCTTTGGGAGAAAGAAAAATCAGGGATAAATTCTAAGTAGTTGTGTTCCCATAAGAACTGACATTAATTTGTGCCAGCCCTTTTTGTAGTGGCTAGAAACTGGAAACTAAATGGATGCCCATCAATTGGAGAGTGGCTGAATAAATTATGGTATATGAATGTTATGTAATATTATTGTTCTGTGAGAAACGACCAGCAGGACGACTTCAGAGAGGCCTGGAGAGACTTGTATGAACTGATGCTGAGTGAAACGAGCAGAACCAGGAGATCATTATACACGGCAACAACAATATTATATGATGATCAATTCTGATGGACATGGCTCTGCAACAGTGAAATGTTTCAAACCACTTCCAATTGTTCACTGGAGAAAGCCATATACACCCAGAGAGACGGATACGAAATGCAGATTAGAACATACATTTTCATGCTCTATATTGATGTTTGCTTGCATTTTGTTTCCTTTTTCTAATTTTTTTTGTTCATGTAGATACGATTTTTCTTGCACAGCAAGATAAGTATGGAGATATGTATACATATATTCGACTTGTCAAGTATTTTAATATAATTAACATGTAGTGGAATTCCTGCCATCTAGGGGAGGGGAGGCGATTAGGAGGAAAATTTGTAAAGGAAAGCTTTGTAAGAATCAATGTTGAAAAACTACCAATACATATGCTATGCAAATAAAAAGCTTTAAAAATTAAAAAAAAATTAAAAAAAAAAGAACTGACATTAATAGGACAATGGTGACTTTAGACTTTAATGTTCATCATTTGAGTGCAAAAAGCAGAAAAAAAAAGAATGATTATACTTCAACAAAACAAGGAGAATAAATTCTAAAAGCTATTCGAAAAATACATGAAAGACATCAACATGGGACATTCTGTTAAAAATTGGGGGGGGAGGAGACATCCTTTTTATGTGAAAGAAATACAATGGAAGAAATTAAAAGTAAACAAGTAAATACATACAAGTTCCTGTATTTGACGTAGAATAGCTCCATGTCAAAAGGAAGTTCTCCAGGGTGAACCTGTAGTCAACAAGAAGATTATCAATTCTATCCCTATGGAGGTGCTACTCTGCATGAATAATTCATATTTTAAATGAAAAATCTAGATTTTTAGTAAGGCTTATTTAAGAAAACTTGTCCTACTGACAAGTAAAGACCTTGGTTCATGGAAGTGAAACAGAGCTAAAAAACACATGAATTAAAGCTCTTTTTCAGTCAGACTGAAGCTAGGACTGAATTCATCTTATTCTTCTGATTATACAATTAGCATAGATATTTAGGATAAACCTAGAGTAAAAGGGAATACTTGTATAGCCAAACTCCACATAATAAAGGTCCGGAAAACACTGTTTTGCAACAGTATCATCAATAAGCCATGGCTCCAAATTCCAATCCATTTGAATAAACCCTGACTCTAACACCACATGGCTGACTTCCAATTGTTCCTGTGAACTAACTATCCTAGACATAAGCAGGTGCCGCTTTGTCTGACAAAAATCAATATATAATTTCTCTTATGACAGCCCAACAAATGACCTGTAACATACAGGCTTAAAGAAATGAAATTTCCTTGAACATTTAATTGAAGGACAAAAAGTAAATTCTCCTTAACATCATGTCCCAATATTCTCCTTTCTGTTAAAATTTTCCTCCTAAAATTTTCCTTTGCTAATCCTGGGATACTTCAAACTAATCAAATAAAGCTAGAAGACTTTTCTGGTATACTACTCAATGTCTCCCCTGTTAGTCCTCAACTAATGAAAGTAGCAATTGTGGAATAAGCTATCTCTTGATGCAAAGAAAAAGGAAAAAAATCACTTTGCTCTTGATTAAGTTATATATCCCAAAATCTATTATAAAGGACAAATGAATGATAAATGGCAAAAAATATTCAGGCTTAATCCTCACTGCTACCAAGGTATTAACATCCCTATTCCACCTTCACTTTCTTTACTCTGCCTTTTCCCCATGCTCTCCCCAAGCTTGTTTTTTTCCAGGTGACTAAGATGAAAATTACAAATCATAAGTCACTGACCTCTTTTTGTACCATTTTGGATGCCAGAATCTTCTCAATGATATTAGCATCATCTTCTGGAGGCTCCTAAAGATAAGGGGTGAAGTAATGGTCATTATTCTACTGATAACAAGGAAGATTTCATCAGAAGCACTACAGCTAGCATTGTTTGGCCCACAAATTTACTAATTCTCAGTAAACATCAGCTTATAGCATGAACCAGTATTGTAAAATAAGATATTTATGACTATAATGAAGGGGTTGGGGTTCTAGTACTGCAGAAAACGATGGCAGAACACAAAGCAGAATAGATAGGACTAACTGGAAAACTTTCAAATCACAAGGAAATTCCAGAGAGGAAAAAAATCCTAAGTTAATAATATAAAACATTAGAAAATCTCTATGGTATTAATGGGGTCAGAGAACTCTAATAATAAGAGCACCAGCTCACATTTGCATACTATATTTATCATTTAAAAAGAGGTTTTCTCGGGGCAGCTAGGTGGCACAGTGTTAGAGCACCAGCCCTGAAGTCAGGAGGACCTGAGTTCAAATCTGGAATCTGGTCTCAGACACTTAACATTCCCTAGCTGTGTGACCCTGGGCAAGTCACTTAACCTCAATTGCCTCAGCAAAAAAAAAAAAAAAAAAAAGGTTTTCTCAAAGTAATCCTGTAACATAGGTAATATAAGCAATATTAACCACATTTTACAATCAAATATATGGAAAGCCAGGGTGGTAAAGTGGTCTGCTGATTATCAGCCAGGAAATAAGTTGGAAGTAGCTCCATTTCCAGGAAATATTTTCAAAGATTCTCAAATCCTTTATTTTTTTATGGTCATTTTAAATAGATTTGTTTTTATTTCTTCTTGATAGGCTTTTTCTTTCTTTCTTTTTTTTTTACAATATGGCAGAAAGGCAAGATGATTACAGTTATATATATATATATGTGTGTGTTTTTAGTTTAATTTTCAGTCTTCTCAAGGTAAAATACTATATCATCTAAAAAAAAGAAAATTTTGTTTCCTCCCTCCCTAAAATTACCTTAATTTCTTTTTCTTGTCTTACACGTTTAGTCATTTTTCAGTGATGTTAAGATTCTTTACGGTCCTGTTTGGAGGTTTGGTATTTTATTGACGAAAATTCTGGAGTGTTTTGCCATTTCCTTCTTTAGCCCATTTTACAGATGGGAACACTGTGACAAACAGTTATTTGTCCAGGGTCACAAAGCTAGTGTGTAAGGGCTGATTTGAGGCTTAGCACTCTATTTACTGTATCACCTAGCTGCCCATCATATCTATATCTGGCATTTCTAAAATTACATAAAAGTATTGAATGAATAAAGTAAAAAAAGAAGTTTGATTCAATTTGCATTCAGATGCCAGTTTCTTCTCTGGAGGTGGAAAGAATTTTTGCAGCATAAATCCTTTGGAATTATCTCTTGACCAACACACAATATTACTGTTACTTTGTACAATGTTTTCCTGGTTCTGCTCACTTCATTTTGCATCAGTTCATGTAAGTCTTTTCAGATTTTTCTGAAAGTATCCTGCTTGTCATTTCTTATAGCACAACAGTGTTTCATTATAATCATATACCGCAACTTGTTCCCCAACTGATAGGCATCTCAATTTCCAATTCTTTGCCAGTACAAAAAGAGCTTATATAAATATTTTTGTACATCTAGATACTTTTCCTGTTTTTCTTTCTTTTTCCCTTTGGGATACAGAGCTAGAGGTGGTCTGGCTGGCTCAAAGTTGTACACAAAGATTATAGCTCTTCAAACATGGTTCCAAATTGTTCTCTAGAAAGGTTCGAACAGTTTACAACTGCACCAAGTGTTTTAATGATTCAATTTTCCCAGAACTGTGTTTGAGCTTCTTCTTCCTGGTAATCTTTGTAATCTTCTGACCAGTTGTCTGATCTTTTTACCATTTGTGGGCTAAGAGCTTCCTGCCACAGATTCAGTTGCTCCCAAGGCTTATTGCTGACTTGTTGAGTATGGCCTGGGCTGGACTGCAACTTCAATCACCCCAGTGAAGGCAGATCCTTCCGGTTACCCTCCTAACTTGTTTTGGGCTGGAAAACTTTCATATTGTCCTTTTGTAGGTTCTACCACTCCAAAATTTGTTTTGAGGTGTTATTTTAGTATTTGTGAGAAAAATTTGAGAGTGCTCAAGGCAAGTTTCTGCTTATACTCTACTATCTTGGCTCTACCTCCTTACCCCAAAAGTTTTGATAAAACTGTTTCATTATTGTCATTTTCATTGATGAAATTATCACTTCTAAAATTTGTACTTTCACCTAACAATTATTTAGAATTAAATCATTTAATCTTTAGCTAAATTAGAATTTTTTATTTAAAGGTACTTTATGGTTTATAAATTTTATTCTATTATGGTCAGCATATGTGCTTATTTGTTGTGGTATGTTTATGAGATTTATATGTCAGGTCTGTCACATAGCTAATTTTTATAAAGGGACCACACATAACAAAGAAATTATATTTATTTCTGTTTCCATTTCATATTTGTCTGAATAATATGTAACTTGATTAAAATTCTATTCAAGTCCTTGTTTTTAGTTTATCTTTCCATTTCACATTTGTCCGAACAATATTTAACTTGATTAAAATTCTATTCAAGTCCTTGTTTTTTAGTTTATCTTTCTGTTTGATTTGTCTGAAAGGGGTTCAGTGAGATTTCTAACTATAGTTTTGCTGTCTAATTTTCCCTGGCATTGGATCTTTCCCTTTAAATACTTAGATGCTAAGACATTCAGTGGCATATATTAAGTACTGTTATTATTTTCTTATCTATAATGTTTTTAAACATAATATAGTTTCCTATAAACAGATTATCTTTTCTAAACGTTTATTTTTACTGTTGCCCTTATCTTCACTGACACTTTCTGTTTTTCTGGGTTTGCTTGATGGACAATAAAAACTGTTCCAGCCCTTATTTTAATTCTATGAATATATTTCAAGAATTTCTTATAAACCACATTTTGTTGAATTATATTTTCTAATCCATTCTGACAGCCTCTCTGTTTTCATGAATGAGTCCTTTCTATTCTTGATCTTTACAAATAAGGTATGTATTTCCCTTCATTATATACCCCTAATCTACCCCACTCTATCCGTTATAAAGGAGATGAGAGAGAAGGAATGTGATTAACAATGATTATCTATACTTAAAACGATTTGCTTCTAATAAACTGCCCTATTTCTCTTTTTGTCCAGAGTCAGCTCACTCATTTTTATGTTATTTCTTTTAATTGTCTTTCCCCATTTACATCTCTACTCTGAAGTGGATCTTTGTTTTTTTGGTCAATGTATTACTCTATCCAGACTCTATTCCTCACTTTTAAAGCCCTTTTCCTGTTTCATTCCTGTTTTCCTGTGAAGGTTAGTTAATATTTTTCTATGCCATCCTTTTTGTTCAACTATCAATTTATCTTTCTGACAAGAGTCCCATTCTCTCTACTCCTTGTATATTTATTTGTATATTCTCAGATGGGAAGTTGAAAGTTCTACACTGGTGTTCCTTAATTTATTCTGAATATTTTCTTTCCCTACTACTTTTTTTGTTTCTTAATCTCAAAATGGAGCATACCCCAGGTCCTTTTCTAGTTTTATCTGACTTTCTCTGTGACATTTGAAGACAACAGCAATCTACAGGGACCCTTATTTCTTTTGAATGTAAGTATAATACCACAGTTTAACTCCTTGTAACTATCAAACATGTTTGCCTTTCTAAATTTCGCTTGACTTCTGTGCTAGTGTTTCAAATCTATTTATTTCTGGTATTTTATCAGTATTTTATTCAAAATTTCTACTTGTTTCTGGTCTTTGATCAATATTGCTGGAAAGTACTCCATGAAAATACCACCCCCAGTTCTGTTAGCCAGTAGATTACACTAAATCTTGCAAAATTATTCCTTGGTTGTAAGCGTTTTATCTTTTGATTTCTGGGATGTTACATTCCAAGATTTTCTTAATTTCACAGTAGTTGCTGCCAAGTTTTCTGGGATCACATGAATCTTTAGTGTTCAAACTTTCTTTATGTCTATTTAGAGTAATTTTTCTTTGATCAAGAAACTTTTGATTTTGATCATGACATTTCTGAGACTTTCCTTTAAGAAGGAATGGTGGTTCTCCTATTTTCACATAGCCCTCTGCTTTGAATAGCTTTGGACAGTTTTCATTTATTATTTCTTGAAAAATATTATCCAAGTTTTTTGTTTAGGTATCATTTTTGGTTATTCATGATTCTTCAATTCTCCTTCTTTCCCTGTTTTCCAGTGGACACCTTTCTTTATGCCTACTTTAAAAAGATTTTAATCTTGTTCTAAAATTTCTTCTTCAGAGATACAAGTTTCACTTTTACCATTCTGTGAGTTTTACTTTTGCTATTATAATTTTCAGGGGACTTCCCATTACTTGGATAATATTTTCTACTTTCTTTAAAAAAAAATAAAACCAGTGTATTTTTAAAAAATATATCACATAGGGAAAGCTGGGACACTGATGCATTGTTGGTGGAACTGTGAATGGATCCAGCCATTCTGGAGAGCAATTTGGAACTATGCTCAAAAAGTTATCAAACTGGGCATACCCTTTGACCCAGCAGTGTTTCTTTTGGGCTTATATCCCAAAGAAATCATAAAGGAAGGAAAGGACCTCACATGTGCAAGAATGTTTGTGGCAGCTCTTTTTGTAGTGGCTAGAAACTGGAAACTGAATGGATGCCCATCAATTGGAGAATGGCTGAACAAATTATGGTATATGAGTGTTATGGAATATTATTGTTCTGTGAGAAATGACCAGCAGGACGATTTCAGAGAGGCCTGGAGAGACTTGCATGAACTGATGCAGAGCGAAATGAGCAGAACCAGGAGATCAATGTACACAGCAACAAGACTATATGATGATCAATTCTGATGGACATGGCTCTCCTCAACAATGAAATGTTTCAAACCAGTTCCAATTGTTCAGTGAAGAAAGCCATATACATCCAGAAAGAGGGATATGAAATGTGGACCACAACATAACATTTTCATGCTATCGTTGTTTGCTTGCATTGTGTTCCCTTTCTCTGATTTTTCTTTCTTGTAGATATGATTTTTCTTGCACAAAAATGACAAGTGTGGAAATATGTATACATATATTCGATTTGTCAAGTATTTTAACATAATTAACATGTAGTGGATATCCTGCCATATAGGGGAGGGGTGGGGAGTAGGGGGGGTAAATTTGTAATAGAAAGCTTTGTAAGGGTTAATGTTGAAGAATTACCCATACATATGTTTTGCAAATAAAAAGTTTTAATAAAAAAAAGGAAAAAAATATATCACATATAAAAAAGAACAAAACAAATTATAGGTAAATCTGCAATTCTCTATTACATATAGTTTGCTTAAAAAAATTACAGCACTTATCAGCAACACAATGATCCAAGACAAATACAAAAAAAAAAGGGAAAATGCTATTCATAACTAAATTAAGAACTGATGGACTCTGAATATATATCAAGGCATATTTTTTCACTTGCCTTGTTCTTTCTTGTGCTCCCCCCCCCCTTTTAATCTATTTCTTCTTTTATAACTGTGACTAATATGGAAATGTTTTATATGATAACAATTATATCAAACTGCCTACCATCTTTAGAAAAGGGGAGAGTAGGAGAAAATACTGTTTAAAAATATTATAAATTCAACATGTTACTAACAAAGATTTCTTGCTTCTGTGTTTCTAAGCATTAAAAAAAATGGTTCAATGACCACATTTTATTTTCATTTTGGGGAGCAAAGAAGACAATCAAGGGAGGCAATACTATTGTTGGCACCATTCTTTCCTCTCTGAATACCAAACCCCTCATAAAGAAAAATAGTCCTTGTAAGAAAAAAGGCATTGTTAAGCAAAACAAAATCACATATTTCCCATGTTCAAAAAGAAGTCTCATTCTGCACCTGACATCCATTATCTACTCTCAAGACAGTCTATTTTTTAATCTATTCTCCCAATTCTTTTCCCCAAAGCTCTAACTTTAAAGCTTATCCTTTCATCATTTCTTCTAAGTATTCTTGTAGTTTTTTTTAAAAACTAATTTTTTTTCCTTTAAAGTTACATTTATAGTGATTGTGGAGTTACTTTATCCTTTTCAGTTTATTTTTTGGCTTGTTTTTCCTTATAGTGTTGTCTTTTGTTTCTTCATGACTAGTCTCACTTGTGGAATGGAATTTTGTGTCAACACCAAACTCTTGTCCTCTCCCATACTCTTTGATGGAATGGTCAGGCCTGTTTGGTTCTAAACTCAATTATAATGGGGCATTTGCTAATGGTTTCTATCTCCCACACAAAATGGTAGCAGGTTAAGGCCCACTTCACTTGTCTGGATTCGGGCTTTTTTGGTCCTCAAGATAGTCTCAATGCAAAGTACTATGAACTTCTAGGTCCTGGTCAATGATCTTATGTCATGTCAATAGCTCTGTTCCATGATTATAATACTAGAGGTTTCTGAAGCTTCCTCCTCGAAATATTTTGGGTTCACTGTCACTAGCAAGAGTACTGTGGATTTTCCCATATTCAGGATTGACCCAACCCAGGATTCCAAGCCCAACAGCACTAAAAATCAATCCCAATGGAAATTCAGCCTAGCAATTGCTCCTGCAGGTGATAAAATCAGGGCTACTGAAGGAAAGTTCTTGTCATCAAACTCCTTGACACTATTAAATAGGTTAAACACTTGGAACTGATATGAAAAAACAAATAAACATCAAATCAGTGCAAGTGACATTAAAGAAGCAATACTAATCTTTGCTTTGTCACTGTACCCTAAGGACAATAGGATTTTTCCATCTAATTTGTAGTTGAAACCATCCATGTGTGTTGTCTTCCCCATCAGAATGTGAGTTTGTTGAGAGTAGGGACTATCTTGCTTTTTTATTCGTGTCTCAAGTGCTTAGTACAGTAATTGCTTATTAATTTATTCCGTCCTGTACCCCTAGAATGCCGAGTGTTTCCCACCCTCCAAAACACTTTCACTATCCAACACTTTAGAATTCTTATCCCCTTTGAATCAAGTATTTCAGGTTTTAGATGCTCCTATATCATCACTGGTCAGAGTACTAGCAGACTGCTAACTTGTTTACTTGTTCTCAAGTTGGCTTCCCTGACAAAAGGTAGTCCATAAACTTCTGGCTAGCTTTAAAAAAAAAAAACAATATGTATCTGTATCTTTTGTTCTTGAATTGCTTAAGTTTCCTCTTTCACATCACCAACTTCTTGACAGTCATCTCTTTGTAACATACTATCTCTTTAAGGTTCCTTTTAAAAGGAGCAGTTAATGATGGAAAACTATAGAAAAGATATTTTTGTGTAAAGGAAGAAGTTTGCATCAATTGTTAAAGGATTTAAGATATCTTTGATGTTACAGATGAACATTATGATGCCTAAAATAAATATAAAACGAATTTTACTTTAATATAAATTGCTAAAAGTGCATATGAAGAAACATAGCTTTCAGATAGAATTTGAACAGTTTAGATGATAACACAATCTGTACAAAAGTAAGGATTAACTTTGAGCTTGCTATCAACAATGTGGAATGATGTAATGCTTGGGTGGGAACAGTTGAATGTTATGAAGAAGCAGAAAAAGATCATTATTCATTAAAGATCATAGAGAAATAAGATTATGAAAAAAGGCAATCTATCAAGGACACCAGAGAGAGGGACCTTTTAGAGACATCAGAACTAAGGCATAAGAGGTACCTCAGCTAATGTGCATATCTATCACATAAGTGAAAAGGATAAAACTAAGAAAATGAGAAAGTGGGTAAAACTAAGAAAATGAGAAATAAACGTTTAGATACATAAATTTAAAAGTTTATTAAGTTTCTAAGTTTAAAAAGGACTATTGATTTGTTGGGAATTTTGGGGTGTTGTGACTTTTTAAAGTCAAAAGTGAGTGAAAAAAAAAAGTGAGTGACTAAGAATTAGGAGGAGGGTCTTACAGCAAGTATCACAACAGGGAAGGCAGCAAAGGAATGAGAGGAACCTTCAGAAAAGAAAAGAGTAAAGAAGAAAGCAGGGGACTGAAAAGTGGCTCAACTGGAACAGAACAATAGTTACAGAAAGAATGCTTTGATTGATGAATCCTGATTGGCCAGAAAAAAAAGTGAATTCATTGACCAAGAAATGCAGGACCCAGCCACCCAGGGTGAGAGAAAGGTGTGTGGCTCTCTGATGCCACTTCTGTCTGCAGAAGGGAACTATAGCTGCTTTGATAGCCTGGTGAGGAGGGAGGGTAAGGGTGTTGCTGTGAGCTCTATTCCAAATGGGTTGTGAAATTTTTGGAGAGGGAATGGGAAATACCCAGCACTCTGGTGGAGGATGCAGAATGGGAGGTAAAGGAATTCATTATTAAGTGCTTACCATGTACAATATCTAAGTGAGTAAATAAAGGCTTGGGCTGCTTTGTAGACCCCCAAGAGAGCCAGTTTGTTGAGCTCTGCAGTTCTCTTGCTACAGACTTACTATATATATTAACAGCCAATATCTTCTAATACCTTTTTAAGGGTGATGATTATTTGAAAGATCTTATAAAATGTTATGTTCAAATGAAGAGTATTTCCCCAGATTAAGAGTGAAGATAAATAGTAAAGTAGTGAAGAGAAAAGTAGTTCCACATGGTATATATGTTCCCCAAAGGACAACTAAAACTAGAGTCTAGAACTGTGGATAATTTGAATTACAATAGTTGTCTTTTCTCTTGAGTATTTATAATCTAGGTTACTATAAATTTGTATCCATTATTTACTATAGCAATTAAGAAAATTGGGGTAAGAGTATAATCAGGTTATCTAAGTATTGTTATATATTACAAATATCATTCTGCTTTAATATATTAGTATCTATAATGTTATATCTTTGGCCTTAATGTTAATTAAATGATTATATTCAAATCAAAGTCTCTATTAGCCAATCAAAAAATACATGGGTGCTAGAGTGGTAAGAAGGAAAGTATATATTTGTCCTCAACAGGATTATACCTACTCCTAGAATCCTAAGAGAGTTTAAATTTAATTGTGTGCTAGTGATTTACCTCAGAGAACTTAGACCTGCTACTGTGCTGGAGTGAATAAAACAAACCCAGAAAAAGAAGTGTCTTAAGAGACCTAAACAAAGAGAATGAGTTACTCATGGTACAGACATTAAAATTCCACTGGGTGGGCTCCACTGTACACCCTTTAGTAATGTTAAACACGGAGACAATTGAATAAATTTTTTTAATAGAAAGAGGAAGAAAAAATCTGCAAAAACCTATCAATAAAATGAAGAAAAACAAGACAATATAAACAACACTCCAAAGCTGAGGTTCTCTTCTCCTACTTCTGTAAAGAAGTAGGGTAGGTATCTTCTCAAATTACTCTTTTACATATGACTTTCCATATGTCATATCACTCCTTTGCAATTTTCACTTTCAATTGTTTTGTGCTTGTTGTAGTTTCCATTTAATTGTTGTAGTCATTCATTATGCCTGTTTTTTGGTCTCTGTTTACATCACTCTCCTGCAGTTCATGAAGATTTCATCATGCTTCTTAAGGCATCATTTTTTTTTTTAAACAATCCAACACTATTCCATTACATTCATATACCAAAATATATTCAGACATTTTCCAATTGATGAATATTTACTTGTTTCCAATTCTTTGCTTTCACAAAAATGTAGTACTATAAATATTTTGGTAGGAGGATTTTCTTCTTGCCAGTGGCTTCCTTGGAGTTTAAGAATACTGGTGAAATCACTGGGTCAAAGTGTATGGAAATTTTAGTAATTTTATTTGCTTGACTTCAAATTGTTTTCCAAAATGGTTATAGTGATTCATAGCACCAACAATACATTAGTATGCCTGACTTTCTTCAACCTCTCAGCCCCTGACTATTCCAAATTTTTGTAATCTTTGTCACTTTGCTGGGTGTAAGGTAAAACCTCAAGGTTGTTTTGATTTGTGTTTCTCTCATTATTAGTGCTTTGGAGCATCTTTCATATGGTTGTTAACAGTTTGTAATTTTTTTGAGAACTATTTTCTGGCTAGCCTTTTATGCAGTCTTAGACTAGGTAAGAGGGCTTATAAATAATTACTCAATTGATAGAGTGCCTTTAAAAATTTTTTGATATTCCTAAATAACTAAGAGCCAACATCGTCATTCCTGTTTTGGGAATTATTTTAAGACTTGGTTTGCACCAAAGCAAACCTATTCCCTAGTCCTTGCTCCTACTGAATTTCTCTATTAATCAACAATCTTTCCATATAATACTGCATACTCTTTTCTACTACTAAAATTGTATGAACTTTCTCCTTTGCATATCTTTCTATAGTAGTTTTATGTAGTACTCATTATAAAAGCCTTGTCATTTCAAATTTTTATTAAAAGCCATTTTTTCTTCCCTGAGATACAAATCTTGATTTCTAAATTGCTACCCACTGACAAGTTATAAAATGTTTATCAGCATTTGGCTGATATCAAAAGTGACAAATTTAAAAGGGATACCTTATATATGGACAGCTTTTCTTTTTGCTATATTCTTTCTAGTACTTTATTCAGTCAGTATTTTTTCAACAGAAATTTTATTTAGGTTATTATGATGAATCCTAGATGCTAAATTAACTCATTCATGTCCATGACTTTCACAAAATAATAAAAGAATGCTTTTTTACAATGACTACTGCATTTGTCACTCTACTTTGCTAGCTAAAATAGTACAAATATTCATAATCTATATCACTATCTTTATTTCATCTATTTTTTAACTTTAATGACTCCAACTGTTTGAAATGTCCTACCAGAGACATAGCATTTAATTTCCTGAGTGTTAACAGATTAAGTACTCATACTTATTATTGGAAAAAGGATGCAAAAAAAGGCTTGGAAGAATGAGATAACATAAGATACATATGAACAGCAGTGTAATAAAGATGCTAACAAAAGTTAGTATTACGTGAGAGAAATAATTATTCTTTCTTATATTAGTAACCAATAATTAAGATTAAAATTCTCATTTGATTTGTCAAGTATTTTAACATAATTAACATGTAGTGGATTTCCTGCCATCTGGGGGAGGGGTGGGGACTAGGGAAGAAAAATTTGTAACGGGGAGCTTTGTAAGGTTCAATGTTGAAGAATTACCCATACATATGTTTTGCAAATAAAAAGTTTTAATTAAAAAAAAGATTAAAATTCTCCTTTTATCCTCATTCAGAAATAAATCTGTGTAGATTATACAGCCAGTCTCTGAATGGTGCATACTTGTTTGGGATCCCACTCAACTGAAAAATCTACTAAAGAGAATTTAATCTAGGTGAATCCAGGCCTATTGTGTCCTTTTCAGGCAAGCTTGGATGGAAGTAGATCTCTTGGCTGAGACTACTGGAGGCTTGGGGTGATTTGGGTAGAGAGGACTAAGAGTGACATAATCAAGGTCACTGTCCCCAGTTCCTCATTAGACTAGGTCCCACTTCTCATTAAAATATTCATTTTCTCATTGATTATTAACTAATCAGAGTTGACTTCCCCCTGTTGGAAACAGTCACTCTTCCATGGGCATATAGTTGTGAGGTTTCCAAGAATCATCTTTGGTTTATGAGATAGTCAAATGATCATTCATTATTTGCTATCTATAATTAATAAAATGATTGTTAATTACCCAGAAATTAGGTCTCTCAGACTTTTTCCATGTCACATAAGTAATCTTTAGGCACATGACATGAAGTCAAGTGCTACTTTGAAATTATTTTTTATACACTTTGTCTTTACTTAAAAGTAACCTCTTTGAAGTCTAGGGTTTGTTTTTTGATTTTATAACCTTAATGTCTAGTACAGAGCCTTGCATACAGTAGATGCTTTAGAATTTTTCAAAATTGTTAAATTTGAATTACAAAATTCCTCCAAAGTGTCACTATAATCTGCCCACTAAAAACTTTGAACTCAATGAGAAGACAGTAACAAGTTAAACACACAAACCAATTGTCTATCATCCAAGTTTATGAGGGCAGTATGAATTAAAATACACCTGTTTTTCATATTTAAACACTTGTTTTTATCAAATTCCTATGCACAGTAAAGGGAAAAATATAAATATTTGAGAAGTAGATGAAACAGAAGCTATAAACTAAAATGAATTGTAATGAAAAAGGGCAAGAAAATCCAGCCTGGGTGAAAAATGTCAACAATTATCAGAGACAGATGGGAAAGAGATGACTATTCTAATTTAGTCCATGTAAAGTTTGATCTTCTCTTTGCATACACACATAATCATTATTCAATAACTCTGATGGAATGCTCATACCACTTTCTAGAAAATCCATTATTAATTAATGGTAAAGAACAAAACAAAGTGAGGTGCCATTTCACTGTTAGTCTCATGCCCTATACTGGCCAACATGTGAAAATTGGCCTAAAGGCAGTAAGTATAATAAGAATGGGTGTAAGGGAGACTAGGTACCCTCTGACATATTTGTCAAGCATTTAATTTTACAGTTACTAATTATCTCTAAGACCTAAGTCTTTACCCAAATACTTGCAAACAAGCAAATATACACAACCTTTCCTTCCTGATTATTTTTTCACTTCCATTTTTTTTTTGTTTTTAGATTTTCTTAAGGCTTAGGAATTTTTTTTTTCATGGAATATAAAAAAATATCTGCTGTTAGCATTGTAGCTGTAAAAATATGCCACATATGTTAATGGACTGGAATATTTCTGTTCTGCTAAAAATGAACATGATGAATACAGAGAAAACACTGGAAAGTTTAAGTGAACTGACACAAAATCAAGTAAACAGTTAGAAAAACAACCTCCACAATGACCACAATGAAAATTCTAAGAACTACAAAACAACTCAAAAGGAATATTGCAAAGTAAGAACAAGCTGGGTCCCAAAAAAGAAGGATGAGAAGGTGCCACCCTCTTCCTTGTTATAAGGGATGAGACTAGGAGGAATAAGGGATGAGACTAGGAGGAATATGGAGGAGGGAAATGGGAGGAAAACTTGACAGTGCAAAAATTATATGAATAAAACAATTTAAATTAAAAAAAATATGTCACAAGAATCTATTGGAAGGGGGAGGATTCTGTGAAGATGGCAGAGGTCAGTAAATTTCAAGCTCTCTAGATTTCCTCTACAAATAGAATAAATTTGTGCCTCAGAGCAAACAAAAACTGGTGAAAAATCAAGAAGGCTTGGGGCAGAACAGGGGTCCTCTTGGTACAGCCCAGGAGGATCTGAACAAGCCCCCCAAGGCTGGGGATTAACCAGTATGATGTACAAACACCTCCATCCTAGTTCTGCAGAAATACCAAATGGGGAACCCTGGGGCTAACTGGGTTTGGCTGAAGCCTCAGCAAAAACGACAAAAACTTGCTAGAGGCATCATCCCCCTCTCCCTCCCTCAATTAGAGGTATTTACATTAATACTTTTCATTAAAAAACCAAACAAAAAAAAAAAAACCAAACAAAAAAAAAATGGCAAAGAAGAACCCAACTACAAAAACTTAGTATGGAAACAAGGAACACTGGGATTCATCTTCAGAAGAGAGCACTAAATTAAAAACAAAAAACAAAAAACTGCTCCCCAAAGAGAAATGGATCTCTGCCCAGAGAGAATTTATGGAAGAATTCAAAAAGGAATTTAAAAATCAAATGAAAAGGGGCAGGTAGAAGGTGCAGTGGATAGAGCACCAGCCCTAAAGTCAGGAAGACCTGAGTTCAAATCTGATCTCAGATACTCAACACTTCCTAGCTGTGTGATCCTGGGCAAGTCACTTTACCCCAATTGCCCCGGGGGATGGAGGGAAATGAAATGAGGAAACACTGAGGGAAAACTATAAATATAAAAAATAAAAACCATACAAGTAAAACAAGATTATGAAAAAAAATTAACCAACTAGAAAAGGAGATATAGAGACTCAAAAGTGAAAATAACTCTTTGAAAAAAAAGAATTGGACAAGGAGAAGCTACTGAAACTATAAGAGAACAAGACATAACAAAACAATATAAAGAATAAAAAACAGAACAGAATGTGAAACATGAGAAAAACAAGATCTGGAGAACAGATCAAGAAGAGAAAATATAAAAATAATTGGACTACCTAAAAGCTCTAAGAACCTTGACACAATAATGTAAGAAAAAATCCAAGAAAATTGTTATAGAGTGATAGAACATGAAGAGAAAGTAGAAATAGAAAAAAAATCTACCAATCACAACCTCAAAGAATACATAAAAATTGGAAAATAAATAGCATTATTACTGCCAAATTTCAAAACCCCCAGATAAAAGAGAAAATCATGTAAGAAACAAGAAAAAAAAAATTCAAATGTATTGGAGCTACAATTAGAATTGTACAGGACTTATCAGCAGACATAATAAAAGACCACAGGTCCTAGAATCATATATACTGGCAATCAAAAGAACTAGGCCTGCAGCCAAAAAAATATCATATCCAGAAAAATTATCCATAATATTGAACAACAACAACAACAAAAGGACATTCAATGAATTTGCAGCAGGAACCACAAAAAAAACCCCAAACTTAATAGAAAATTACACATATAAAAGCCAATATCAAAGATCAATTTCAAGGAACTTTAATATGGACAAATTGTATAAGTTTTTTTACATGGAAATGTATACCACGTGTTTTAAGATTGACACCAACAACTGAGTAGCTCAAAAGAAAGACTGGGGCAGAGTTAAGGTAAAGATAGTAATTATATTATACAAATGAGGTACAGAAGAATAGACACAAACATTAGGGGGGGAGGAGGGCTCATAGTTCTAAAAAGCCACTTTCAAAATATATAAATAATGGGCATGAGATAAGCAAAGAGTGGGGGAAGAGGACAAAAGAGAGATCCAGGGGCGGGAGGAGGGGAGAAAGGGGAAGGTTTAATAACAGCAAGGCAAGTCAGGAGCAGAATTAAAGCAAAATATTAGCAGGGATAGGAAAGATATATATGTATGTGTATAGAGGTGAGGGATATATATATATGTGTGTGTGTGTGTGTGTGTATCTATAGATGTATTCAAAAATACATAAATATATCCTCGCTTTATATAGAAACGATTGGGAAAAGTGGGAGGGATAAAAGGGGAAAAAGGAGAAAAAGACAAAAGAACAACCTACAAGGAAGTAAAGAAAAAATGGACACTCATGATTACAATTTCTTCTACAATTATATATATCCTTTCTTGATCTGGCAATTTATTGTTATATATTTTGAATCCTCCCTGATGTTTGACACATGACAATGTTCTATTGTTTTGTTTTATTTCTGTTTTTTAATAAAGTAAATTTTAAAAAAAGTAAAGGAATATGTGAAATTTGAATGAAGAAATCAGTCTGAATCAGTGATCAATTAAATGTAAATCACATATTTATTAAGAACATAACATGTGCAGAACTCTATGATAAGAAGGGAAGATATAGAACCAATGAGTTTATCTCTGTCACCAATATCAGAGAACAAGAGTCTGAGAAGATATGAATCTTAAATATATTCAATTCCTATAATAAAAAAATAACAACAAAAGTGTAAAGAAGTTAGGTAAAAAAGGACAAAAATGTACAATAGGAAGGAAGCAACAAGAAGGATTTAAGAGTCAGAAAACCTGGATTTGATTTTGGCAGAGTCACTTAAGGAAACTGAAAAATAGAAACTGAAAGTAGGTCTAAAACAAAGGATTTCCTCTCTTAAGGAACAGTCACAAAAACAGGATTGAGGGGAAAAAAACTTAAAAGTCAAACGCCATATTTAGTCAGGTCTTATTTCTAGTGATCATACCTCTGCTTGCCAGGCCAAAGTAGAAGCTGAGAGAGCTGAAGTGCGACCAGCCCCTAGAACTGCAATTGTTTCCCCATCATCATCCACCACTTTGAAATCCAGGTCTTCATTATACTTTCTTCTCTTCACCTGTCGTCCTGAGCGCCGTTTCTACAGAACAAACAAATCTAATCAGAGAGGAACTGTTCATTCTGTCAAAGTCAAATTTCAGGGACCCAAGGTCCACAAGATATAGGAGGGAAATCCCATTTCTTTTTCAGAATGGCACAAAAGAATCCTGGGAGTTTTATAAGCATTTATTCAAGTGTGTGTACATTCTTCCCTAGGAAAACTCAACACACAAAAACCTGACTTCACAAAGTTGGTGTTTTCACACTTTGTCAAACAATTCTTTTCTATGAAGTAGGGAACCTGACTTGAATCAAAAACTACATGCATCCCTGTCTGGTTTGTGCAATCTCCAAACTACTACTTAAACTTTGCTACTTCAAGTTACTTCTAAATAAGAGGACTATAAAGTAATTTTAAGGACTCCCAAAGCCAAATCTGAAAACCATTCTCAATACTCTGTCACACTAACTACATCTTTTTTTTTTTTTTTTTTTTTTTGATTCATGAAGATTACTAGCCTTATGGATCCCAAGCCCACCAATCCCTATCACTTTCACATGTTCACTATTCTCCAGTCTTAGCCTTGCCTTTCCTATTTGCTAATGCTCAAGCTTTCTCACATGATACACAAATTGTGAAACAATAACAAAAAATCCATGCACTCCTAGTTTACAAGCAGTGTTTTTAATTTTGCATGCCAGAATACTGACTATGCTCAGAAGCTGATGACCTCCTGGCTATAAATCTATAATTCACACAATTTTGGAGGGTTTGAAAGGTAGAAAAGATCCACACAAAAGGCTGGAATTGCATGATCATAGATCATTCATTAAAAACAGAATAGCCCAATTAGCTGGGGAAACTTCAAGAAATTGAGCATTTCCAGAACTTTCAAAAGAAGTTAAAGATTCTATGAATTTTCCATTAATTCCATGAGGTTCCATAAAGGGAATAGTTTTTCGTTGTTGTTATTGCTGTTTTTCTCTTCGTAGCTCCAGCACCTACTATAGTACCCTACACATATAACTAATGAATGTTTGTTGAATCAAAGGGAAAAAAAAGACAACTCAATCTATGAAGGGGGTGGGGGTGAAGAAAGGAAGTTCTACCTAAAGCAGTATGTACCTGGACACTTTTTAGGAATGAGATTTAGGTGGGCTTTAAAATGGCTTTGATGACCCTGCCAAATTGTCCTGAAATAAGGAGCACATTCATATCTCTAGCCCAACATTTTAAAGGTATTCAGATTTTAAAATTTCTTGTATAAACAGTGACCTAAAATTCTTAGAACATAACTCCCTCCAAAAAAAAAAAAAAAAACAAAAACACTGGTCCCAAAAGAGTACCCTATTCACTATTTTCTGTATCTCTGACCAAGACCCAGGACTCAGATTTATGAAAACCAGAGGCAGGCATAAATTAGTAATAAAATGGCAATAAGCAAGATCATCTGGAAGCTTTCATCCAAAGTGGTTCCCAGTCACATCTATACCTGGCTGTCAGCAGACTCAGTAGATTCCTCTGGGTTCCGGTTAGATGGACTCAGTAGGCCCTGATCCAACTCTAGGCTTTCCACAGATGTATCATTTTTCCTCTTCCCTTTCTTCCTTTTCTCTACAGGGGTTGGTCCTTGCTCCTTGCTACAAGGAAAAATTAACAGTTAAATTTTTTTGATATAATGAATTAAATCTTGTGGGCAATTTAAAAACCTCTAATATCAAATATGCCCATAGATGATAAGAACATACAGGCTGGAAAGGAACTAAGAAAATGCGAATTAAAGTCTGGCAAAAACAAAAATTCAAAAAATGAAAAAATCTAAACTCAGAGTATTAATAGGATTTTTAGTTTTTCATCAAAACAGAAGTTGTATTTATGTTAACTATAAGCAAAAGTCTTTTTAAGATTTACTGGTCTACATGGAAGATAGCAATCTTCCTAAGTCAGATCCTTAGCCAAATAGACTTCAATTCCTTTTCATTTCACTTAATCTAGATGCAGTCCTCATATGCTAAAGTAAGCCACAGTATTTAACATTTCCAGAATCATTGTAGAAAGAGATAACAAATAATGATCACTATAAAGATGCCGACCTGGCCTTCTTGGTTTTCATCCTGGGCGTAGAATCCGTGCTGCCCCTTTTGTCTTTAGCATCCTTGGATAGTCTGGGCTCTCTCGGTTTCCTAGCCTTCTTAACAGCCTCCTTTTGTTTCGGCTCCTTCTGCTTTTTAGGCTCTTTGGCCTTTTTAGGTTCTTTTGGTTCTTTAGGTTCTCTCTTCCTCTTTGGTTTGGGTTCTCTATCCTTGACTCCTTTCTCCACAGCCTCTTGTTCACTTGGATCCTTTTTCTTTCGTTTCTTCTTCACCCCTGTGCCTCCACCTCCACTATCCTCCATCCCATTATGGGAAGTCATTTTCCTAGGAAAAAGGTGGTCAATGTCTTCAGCTGGATAGAGGTCCTTCTGAAGGATACAGTGACTGGCCAAATCTGTAATGTTCTCTTCCTGATCAGTGCTGCTAACAAATGAAGACTGAGACTTGTACTCACAAGTGGCAGAGGCATCAGACATTGGGGAGCGACTCAGAACTTTTAAATTTGAAAACTGCGGAAATACAAGAAAAAAAAAGATTACATTTCCTGTTAGTACTCAATATTTAAAAGATCTGCTATGAGCTCAAATGCATGTAGAGTTCCCTCTACAAATTTCATTAAGCGAGAAGTGAAAACCAGCATGTACTGAGGTTTTATGAGTTCTTATGAAATAGATATAAACTTTCATGAGTCATATTCTAGAGGGTACCTACCATTCTCTTCCACCAGAAAGTCTCTGGCACCATTGTCAAACACAAAATAACAAGTATGCTGTTGTATTCTTGTAAGGCATTTCTTATAAATCTCTTATCTTAATTTGCAAGTAAAAAAACAAAGAACTAAATGTGGACCTAATATCTGGACAAGGTGAAATGACTAGATTCCAGTAAATCTATACTGTCTTATTCCCTCTCTTTACTTCCTTGTTTAAATATAAACTTCAGAGGCAAACAGTATAGAACACTATGGCCAAAAACGTGAAACAAGGTAAGCAAAATTAGTTTTGCTACTTTAAAGCTAAAGTCCATTTCTGACCTGAAAGAGTATTATCTAGCTTCAATAATCCATCAATGAATAAATTTATTAAACTCCTCTAATATACGACAGAACTCCCCCCCTCCTCCAATGTCCCTAATCTCAAGAAACTTACATTATATTGAGAGAGAAGGGACAACAACGATACATACATATATAAGTATATACAAAAGAAATATAAGTTAATATTGGCGGGGGAGAGGAAACTAGCAGCAAGGAAAACTACATCAAGAAAGATTTCCTTCAAGTAATGGGATTTGAACCAAGTACTGAAGGAAACAAAGGGTTGTAAGAAGAAGCAACACAATACCAACAAGAGGGTTGTCTAGTGTGAAGACATGGAGACAGGAAAGGCCATATATGTCATTTTGGCTGGACCATGGAAAATAAGAAAGGAAGTAATGTATAAGAGAGCTAGAAGGTGGGTGGGGGGTCAGAATAAAGGACTTTAAAGGCCCAAAAGAGATTATATTTGATTCTGTAGCAAATAAGAAGGCACTTGAGTTTATCAGGTAAACCACAGTTGTACTTTCGGAAAATCAATTGAGGCAAAGTATACAGTACTATATATTGTAATACTTACCATGTATACTTCTATGGGTCATACTTTTGGACAAGGAAATAAAGAAGACAGACTAGGGGAATAAGACAATAAAGCTTGAATATAATCTCACCATTTTCCCTCTTCCAAATATTATATCTTCATTCAGTTCTTTTTTTAATCCACAAATTAAGATATGAGATATACTGAAGAAATGTCATACTGGGTTAGGACAACATACCTAGGATTTTGTGTTTGGATGGACTGGAAGACAGAAAAAACTTGAGGCAGAGAAATCAATTAGAAATCTCAATACACCTGGCAAAAGATTATGAGGGTCTGAAAGAGGCTTTTGACCATGCAAATAGAAATAATAGGGATATGAGAAATGATGGGGAAGTGGAAATTACAATATTTGCAAATGATTTAGATATATACAGTGAGAGATAGTATAGAATGGGATACTACTAGGTTTGAAATCCCAAATAAATGGAAGCATAATAATGCCTTTGATGAAACTGCTAAGTTCAGAAGAGGAGTGGACTTTTTGAGAAAAATTAATTTAGTTTTGGATATACTGAAATAACTATGGAACACCTAGATTAAAATCAGAATTGTAAAATGGAGTACAGTTTTAATTTATTGTTCAATTGTTTTTAGTTGTGTCTGATTCTTTATGATCCCATTTTGGGTTTTCTTAGCTCATTTTGCAGATGAGGAAATTGAGGTAGCCAGGTTAAGTAATTTGCCTAGTATCACCCAGCTAGTAAGGATCTCAGGAAATTTTTAAATCATGACCCATTTACTGAACAATTTTTAAAATGAATCAGCTTTTTAACAACAATCATTTTTCTTCTATTGTTTGTATTACCTTTACCTTACTTTGAGGGAAAAAAAATAAAAGGAGAAGGTGCAACAATCAAAGTGCCAAGGGGAATCTTCATAAAATTAGTTAAAATCCTAACACAATGCTTAGGGCAAAATAAATAAAGATATGTTTTCATTAACTGTATTTCATAAGGAAAAATTCTATGGGGGGGATAATGGGTAAATGACAGCAACGAAAAATAAATGTCAACAAAACATTTCAAAACAAAAGAAAAATAAACAAAGAAATTATGAAAATGAATGGAGGACTCCCAATATTATACCAAAATGTACTTTAAAGGCATACTTATTAAAAACAAAATACCGTTGTTCATATGTCTAAGAAATTATATTACTAGAAATATTCATGGAGAGATTACTGACACCAAGATATATATAAATGTATGTGTGTGTGTATGTATAAATGTGTGTGTATATAAATACACATATATACATATATATAGGCATAGTAATCTTATGTGTGATAAGAGTTAGAAAAAAAGATATGTACCCAATAAATTATCACATAAAATTGTAATGGAATTATTAGTATACTTTAAGGAATGAAAAATACAAATAATACAGAGAAACATGAAAAAGCCTAAATAGATGCTATAGGGTGAGAAAAATAGAACCAAAAGAACAATATACATATTAGCTTCAACAATTAATAAAATTAACACTGAGAAACAACAAAAGTCTGGTGAAACACAATAGTCAAATGTTATGCTAAAACCCTAGATTAATTAGATCTACAACAATCTGCTGATCTACTAGTCTATTAACCTGTCCAAAAAATAATAATAATCTTATTCTAGCATGACATAAACTTGATGAAACCATGCTGGTTCTTTTGTGATTATAATTTCCTTTTTCAGATGTTCCCTTTAATACAAAAAAAGATCTAAAATTGTTCAAGGAACACTTGTCTACAGTTTGTAGATTTCTTTCTCTTATCTTTTTGGAAAATTAGGGTTTGTTTTTTTGTTTTTTGTCTTTTTTAAGTCTTTTAGTACTCTGCCTACTCTCTATATATCTCTGTCATCTCTCAAAACTAACTGACAGTATGTCAACAGACACATCTAACAGTTATCTAGAAGGTCATCAATGTAGTTCAACAGAGCTTAGTTCCTTGACTTTTGAGTATCAAAGGCAACTACATGATCTCATATTTTAGTCCCTATATAGTGAATACCAATTCTATTAAGCATTTTATGTTCCAAAACCATCAGGATTAATCAGCCAGAAAGTCAACAAGAATTCATTAAGAGCATATTATGTGGTAGGAACTCTGCTAAGAATTAAGACCATAAAGAAAGGTAAATAGTCCTTACTCCCAAGGAATTCAAATTCTAATGAGAGAGAATATTCAAATAACTACATATATACAAGATGTATGTAGATGGAATACAATCTGAAGATGGAAATTACTTAGAATGGGGAGAACCAGAAACAGCCTCCTGAAGAAGGCACAGGGTACAAAGAATAGAATGGTAGAAAGGAACAGATTATAAAAGACTTTAAATGCCAAACACAGTCCTTTACATGCAA
The DNA here is from genome assembly GCA_023553655.1 of Myrmecobius fasciatus. Lineage (NCBI taxonomy): Eukaryota > Metazoa > Chordata > Mammalia > Dasyuromorphia > Myrmecobiidae > Myrmecobius > Myrmecobius fasciatus. Next base: position 175,412 of record JAJPUD010004526.1, read on the forward strand.
CACTGGAGATATGAGGGAGCCATTGGAGTTTTTTTTTAGAAGAAGTATGATATAGTTAATCTAATGCTTCAAAAAAAAAAAATCACTTACTTGGGTGACTAGAAGCATGGCAGTATCCCTTCAATAGTAATAGAAAAGTTGTGAAGATAGAAAGATCTGGAGATAAAGATAAAAGTTCTATTTTGGACATGAGGAATTTGAGATGCCTTTAGGACATCTGGTTCAAGATATCCAAAAGGCAGTTGGTGACAAGAGGCTGAAATTCAATTAAGGCTGGATATATAGCTCTGGAAATTATGTACATAGAAATAAAAGTTGAAATTACTGGGGCCGATGAAATCAACAAGCAAGGTAGTACCAAAAGGGGGAAACATGACAAAGTCTTGGGAGAACACCCATGGTTAGTGGACGTGATCTGGATGAAGAACTAGCAAAGATGACTGGGGAGCAGTAAAAATAAGTAGAAGGAATACAAATTTCTAACTGGGAAGGGACCTTAGAGATGATTTAGTAATAATTCCCTCAATTTACAAGTCAGGAAATGTAAGCCTAGCAAGGCTATTAAATAGCTTGCCCAAAGTTCATAGCTATTAAATAATATGGGGAGACTTAAACTGTGGGCTTCTGTCTCTAAATTCAGGACTCTTCCCATTACCTCATTGGCAAAGAAAACAGAAACAAAATAAGAAGTGAGCAGCTCTGCCTTCTAACTTTAGCATATTATCAACTCAAAGACCCCAAGAAATAGTCCTATCACTTCCTTGATGCTCCACTATGCTCCAATGTACCTAAGATGTGAATTCTATTTCATTTCTCTGCTTTTCTTGCTAATCTAAATCTAAACCTTTTGTCTGTTGACATTATTATATTACAGGGCTAGGCTGTGTTTTTGTAATCATCCTTTGATACCTGCCTCAGTTTTTTAATTTTGTGATTTATATCACTTCTAAGCATGGTCATCTCTTAATAAAAGATGACATTTATAGAGTACTTTAAAGTTTGTAAATGGCTTTATATATTATGTTTTTGGAAACTCCAAACAACCCTCTAAAGTAAAGGATTATTACCATCCTCATTTTAATGATGAGGAAATGGAGATCAGAGAAATTAAATGCTTTGCCCAGAATTATACAGCTAGTTGGTGTTAGAGGCAGGATTCAAAAACTCATCTTCCTTACTACAAATCCAATATTAAGTTCTTTTTCTCCTCATCAAATTATTTGCCTTTGTGGCTTCAGAATTTTATTTTATTTTTTGCTGAGGCAATTGGGGTTAAATGACTTGCCCAAAGGTCACACAGCTAGGAAGTATTAAGTGTCTGAGGCCAAATTTGAACTCAGGTCCTCCTGACTTCAGGGCTGGTGCTCTATCCACTGCACCACCTAGCTGCCCCCAGAACTTTATTCTTGATAGCTTCCTAATCCCATTGGAATATGGAATCAGAAGATCCAATGACAGTTATTAATCCTGGACAGTAAATATCTGTGCCTTATTTTTCTCATCTATAAAATGAGGAGATTGGACAATATGATCTCTAAGAATCTTTCCAGTATTAAATCTGACTTAGGCCATCAAAATCTATCTGTTCTTTCTGTGAACCCTTTAGAATGTGAGATCTCAAAATCTAAGATGTGTTAATCTATTCCTAGTTTTCCTCTCCTCTATCACAAACAAACTAACCAGTGAATGTGATTTAAGAAAACAAACTTGGGGAAAGAGAAATAGGCCTAATATGAGAAAGAACATCCAAAGTAGTGCTAGCTACTTTGGCTAGCACTCCAACTCTTCATCAAGAATCCAAAATAAATAGAATTGAGTTGGCTGTCTCCAGAAAAGAGAAGATGAAATAAATAAGGAAGGTTAGACTAAGATTTTGCTCCTATTTCACAGCGAGACAAACAGAAAGACAGACATATTTACACTTACACACACACACACACACACACACACACACACACACACACACACACAATCCATCTAATTATGTTCTCTGTATATTTGTCTGGAAGCCAGCAGTAACTATATAATAAACTGGGGTCCTAATGCTTCACAATGATCCTTTTATTCCTCCCTGATTACACCTATCTTATTCTCTACAGAAGGTATTCCAAACCTGGTCTTCCCTCAGAAGTTCCCTACTCCATTCCATCCTCCTCCCCTCTTAGCTAAGGACTTTGCCTTTTACTTTACTGAGAAAATCGGGGCCATTCAACATAATCTTTCTCATCTACAACTCACTTTCCTCCTTTCCTCCAATTTCTGATAATGAAGTGGTCATTCTCTTTGCAAAGACTAACCTCTCCTCATGTGCCTTTAGTCCAATCTTCTCCTGTCTTCATGAGATTATTTCCCTCAATCTTTCTTCCCTCTTTATTTTCTAATCTTTTTCCTATGTATTAGTTCTTTCCTTAATCCATCAAACATGCCCAAATCTTTCCCATCCTTAAAGAAATTAAATTTTACTAGACCTCACCCTTCCCATATGCTATCACCCTTTTTTTCCTTCTTTTCTGAGCTAAAAATTCTATTTTTTAATTTACTTTTTAATTAAAGCTTTTTATTTGCAAAACATATGCATGGGTAATTTTTCAATATTGACACTTGCAAAGTCTTCTGTTCCAAATTTTTTTTTCCTTCCACTCACTCCCCCCCCCTAGATGGCAGGTAGTCCAATACATGTTAACTATGTTAAAATATATGACAAATCCAATATATGTATACATATTTATATAGTTATCTTTGAGCTAAAATTCTAGAAAGTTTCCTATGCTTGCTGCCTAAAATTCTTTTTTTCTAACTCATTTCTCAATCCTTTAAAATGTGACTTCCGAACTCATCATTCAACTGAAATTGTCAAATCTCTCATACTTCTACATGTTTCTTAACTGCTGCATTTGATACTGTTGATTACTTTCTCTTCCTAGGTTTTCTATATTTTCTTTTCATCTTTCTCTGTATGCTACTCTTTCTTCTTCTTGGCCTCCTTTGCTGGTTCATTATTTATAACATGTCCCCTAACCACGAGTGCTCTTCAAGGTTCTGCCTTAAGCCCCATTTTCTTATTCTCTATATAATTATCCCTTGATAATCTCATCCCATGAATTTAACTATTATTTCTATGCAGATGATCCACAGATTTTTATATATCCAATCCAAGTCTTTCCCATGAGCTATAGTCCTAGCTCACCCACTACCTATAGGATATTTCAAATTGAATGTTTGAAATTTAATCATTTAAATGATTAATCAGAATCATTTAAAATTCAAAATGTCCAAAATCAAACTCACTATTTTCTAGTCCTCTCCCCCTCAAAATCATCCCATTTTCCAAACTTGCTTTTTCCCTACTAGTTTCCCAGTTTAGTTGCTTCAGTCTTTTCCTGGATTTCCAACTCTTCCTCATCCTACATATGCAATCAATTGTCAAATCTTGTTCTTTCTATTGCCACATCTCTTGTACCTTGACTCCTTCTTTCTATACCCAGCTACCATTTTAGTTCAGATTCTCAACAATCTCTCAATTAATTGATCTACCTGCTTCAAGTCTCTCACTACTCCAATCTATCTTATCCAAAGCAATATTTTTTAGGTTAAATATGTGCAATTTAAAAAATATATTTCTATATTTATCATGTTATGTGCAAGGAAAAAAAAACAAGAGAAAAACAAACAAGCAAATAACAACAAGAAAAAGGTGAAAACACTATGTTCTGATCCACATTTTGTCTCCATAATTCTCTTTGTGGATGTGGTTGGCATTTTTCAACCCAAGTCTATTGGAATTGCCTTGAATCACCTCATTGTTGAAAAGAGCCACGCTCACCACAGCTGATCCTCACATAATCTTGTTGTTTCTGGGTATAATTAATGTTCTCTTGGTTCTGCTCACGTCACTTAGCATCAGTTCAAGCAAACCATCCCAGACCTTTATGAAATCACCCTGCTCATCATTTCCTATATCATCAATAATATCCCACTACATTCATATACCATAACTTATTCAATCATTTCCCAACCAATAGACATCCACTCAATTTCCAGTTCCTTGCCACTACAAAAAGAACTGCCACAAACATTTTTGCATGTGTCAGTCCTTTTCCATCATTTATGATCTTTTTGGTATACAGATCCAATAATGACACTGCTGGATCAAAGGGTATGCACACTTTGACAGCCCTTTGGGCACAGTTCCAAATTGCTCTTCAGAATGGCTGGATCACTTCACAATTCCACCAAAAATGCATTAGTGTTCCAGTTTTCCCACATCTCCTTCAACATTTATCATTATCTTTTCCTGTCATCTTAGCCAATCTGAAAGATATGAAGTAGTACCTCAGAGTTGTCTTGATTTGCATTTCTCTAATCAATGGTGATTTAGAGAATTTTTCCATTCAAAGCATTTTTTCTTAAATGCATATCAGACCATGTGACTCCCCATCCAATCAATTCCAATGCTACCTATTGTCTCAGGATAAAATATGAACTCTAGCTTTTTGAAAGCCTGATACCAATATATTTTTTTCAGTCCCACTAAAGTTTATTATTCACACTACTATGCAATGCAATTCGGTTAAATTAGCATCCTTTTATTTCCTCACATATCTCCCATTTCCATGCCTTTGCACTGGCTATCTCATATAGCTGAAATAAACTCTCCACCTCTGGTTCTTTATCTCTCTTCCTTTAAGATATGCCTTGTATATTGTCTTATATATTAATTCTTTCCTGATCATCTCAATTGATAGTGCCTCCCCTTTCAAACTACCCTACATTTAACCACTTTGTATACATATGTATTTAGTTCACTATTTACATTGTATGTATACATGGTTTTTTTTTTTCATCAGAATATGAGCTCCTTGTGAGCAGAGATTGTTTTAATCTTTGTATTATCACAGTGCATAGTAGGCATTCAATAAAATTTCCCTACAGTATTTAATAGCTAGAAGCAGTAATAGTGGTAAAGGAAAATAAATCTAAGTACCCTGGGTTTTGTGACAGATTAAAGAAAGGATCACAAAAGACGAGTAACACACAATATATATATATATATATTGGAGGGGGGGAAGTGTCCAGACCTATGACTTCATTACTATTCAGAATGAGAGTGAAAAAAACTACTCTAAATGAAAATTTGCAGCTAATGTACAACTTACTCTTAAAGAATTATCCAAGACTGTGAAGTGATTTGTGTAGAGTCTCAAATCTCATCTATAACAGAACAGCACTTGAACCAAGGTCTTCCTGACTTTTGGGCTCTAATTCTAATATATTCTTTCTTAACACTGATGACAATTTTCTTAAAATTCATTACATATCAACTATACCATGCTTTCTCTCTTGTTGTTTACTTACAATTATTCAAGATGACAAAAAGAATGGTTTTAATCATTCCAAATACATTTCACTTCCAAAGAAATATGTGTGTATTTGGAAGCTTTCTTCCTCATAATCCATGCCAACAAAAGTAAAGAATCTATACTAATCTAATTTACAATGAGGGTCTACAAATTATTACTTATAGCTAAAATCAAGTCAGATGTGATTAGGCTTCCCTTTCTTCTAGTTGGCAATTCAATGACAAATTATTATTAGTGCTTTTATCAGTTTCTTTAAAATTTGAGACTAAATAAAGGTTGGTAGAGTAACAATTCTTAAAAGGGTGACTCCATTCCAAATTCACTACACACACCAGCTCTTGAGTCTGGTGTTACCTCTAAGGAGGTTCCTGGCAAATGCTATTTCCATCCTTCCCGACATCATCATTAAGGCTTATACACTCATTTTTGAAAGTAATTTAGGAGTATGGAAACAAAATGACTAAAATGCCCATATCTTTTGATTCAAACAGTACTACTCAGCATATACTCCAAATAGTTCACTGATAAAAGAAAAGTTCCATATACAGCAAATTATTTTACAACACAATTTTTCTGTGGTAGCAAAGAACTGGAAACAAAGTAGATATCCATTGATTAGGAAATTGATTAAATAACTGTGGTATGTAAATGTAATGAAATATTGCTGTTATAAAAAATGTATGAAATATGAACACAGAAAATCATAGGACGATTTAGATGAACTGATATGCAATAAAATAATCAGAACAAAGAAAATAATACACAGAGCAGCTAGAACCACAACCACTACAAAGTAATAAAAATTAATGTAAAATTACAAAGAACAAGCATGCCCCCAAAGAAGAGGCATGAAAAGATACCTCCTCACCCTCCTTTGGAAAGATGTGAGTTTCAGAGCATGGAAATGCATATATCTTCAGACTTTAATGATATATTCCTCAGGGTTCATCAGGTTCAAAATATAGGACCACATAGTATATATGTTTCTACATAGCCAACTAAGAATCAAAGGTCCAGATGTCTTTTGACCACAATTAAGAGATTCCAGTCAGATACAAAGGATTTTGAAGGACTAACAATTACAATGACCAAATCTTATAATGAACCCATCTCCTCTTGGAAATAGCTACCAAAATATCAGCAACTCACTCCTACTTAGAACAAAAGAGCTCAATATAACTTAATATCAAATCCTCCACTCCAATTATTTAAAATTGTGAAACAAGAACCAAGTACAAAAACAATGATTAATAATAGGAGAACAGGAACAGAATCTGTGATTTCACTGGTATAAGGAATTATTGGATAAGAAAAACTCATTCTAGTACCATTTGGCACTTTCCACAACTTAATCTTAGAGTACTGTCTACAAGCAAGGGTATGCTCAGCTAACTCAAACCTATTCAAATTGTAAAATTGTCAATGTGAACATTTACACCTCAGAAACAGGCAAACTAAAAATTAAGGTTGATTATTCTTTTGCTGACTATTTAGACTTAAGAAAGTGCTAATAAGCAGATTAAACTTAAATGTTAGGCATACAGGTTGTTAAATATTTAGCAACAAATCCTGACCTGGAGCACAGGGAGGTCAAAGGATTTGCCTAGGATCATTTAGCCAGTATGGGTCAGAGGCAATATTTGAACCCAGATCAACCTGGTTTTAAGGTCAAATCTATCTACTATGTCATGTTACCTCACTATTAGTAATCATAATAAATAAGGTACATCTTACACATAAAAGCAACTATATTTCAGTAAGATAAGTTAAATAAGAAAAAAAAATTTCCCCTCAACTCCTTTTATGTTCTAATTCGAAGTATATTCGGAAATTATCTCTCTAGCCCTCTGAGGTTATACCGAATAAGGGAGAAAAATACTCAGTGACTGAGACTTCCTGACCCACAGAGCTAAGTTTTAAGTCACTATGCAGACATAGGGAACCAAGCTAGCAGACACCCTCAGAAACTAAAGAATGAGTCTAATGCTATCAGCACTGACTCCCATTACCATGCACCTAGATATTTTAGAAAGTAATTCAAAGGAAATATAGTCACCAACCTGTTTCTCTTTCTTTTGTATTTTCATTATCATCAACTGGGGGCAACAATCTTATTTCTGTAAAACAAAACAAACAACTCAAGGTGAAATTCAAAAACATATTGTTAATTTAAAAAACATTTTGCTCAAAACTGACTATAATACAAAGAGAATGTTAAGAGGGATTATTTTTATACTCTTATTTCTATCAGAATCTTAAATTTTGTCTTCCTAGAGAAAGGTTAAAATCTAAGTGTTAAATGAATAGTTAAAATTATATACTGAATCTTACTATATATATGAAATGCTCATTAATGAAGACAGTAAAGTAAGGCAATCCACTTCCTACTTTCATGGGAACTGCAGTATAATGGGGAGATAAGGTACGTCCACAAAATCATTAAAATGGCAGGATAAAATTTAAAAGCATTACATGATAGGTACAAAATGCTAATGGGAATTCATAGGGGTGGCCCTTAATACATCTACTGCTTCAGATCACTGAATCTAATTAGATTTAAAGGCCCATTGAGAAATTTCCCCTACTATTAAGAGCTATTGATTCTTATATACTCAAAGGTGAACCCTTGAAATCGACACAATTTAGTAGAATTTTCATCTTCCAGATACTTGATAAAATTCATTATTAGGAAATGAGAGTCTCAAACTCACTTCTTATACATGATTCTATGTGCTAAGAATTAGATTTAATAGCACACAAAACCAATTTACAGAGCTTACAAACTAAAAGTTTTTGAAGAAAAAAACATGTATAATATTTTACAAAACTATTATTAGTGGAGAAATAACTTGAAATTACCTATTCCCAAAGATATAATAGTGATGTCAAAACTAATAAGTAAAATATATATATGTATATATATACATATGCATATATGTATATTTAGAAACCACAGACTATATAAATGTTACTTTACTTTCAGTATCATCAAAAATTCACAAACAAAATAATTCAGTCCTTTAAGGCACAGTAGAAAAATTTCTGTCTCATCATACAAACCTGTGAACCATAATCAAGTAACAATCTCTCTGGGCCTCAGTTTCCTCTTCTGTAAAACTAGGAGGAGGGGTGAGGAAATGGACTGCATAATCTCTAACATTATGATCCAATTACCTGTTACTTTTCCATCTGATAAATACTTCCCATTCAAAGATAATTACAAATTATATTTGATAAGTATATCCCTTTCTCATTTATTGGCCCTATTATCATTTAGTTTGTTTCTTTATCATGAACAAGCATTACTGGATATCTCTGATAAAAGATGTTACGTATATATAGAAATCTAAGAAAGTTTCTTGACTATGGGAAGCTTCCATTCTAGAAGGAAAGAAATAACAAATATAATAAAAGAGAAATGTTCACATAAAGGTAGAATATGTTAAATACCAAATTCAGAATGAACTTATTTTGTTTTATATCCTGTTGAGCTGACAAGTATTTACCTACTGAGGAAGATGGAAAACAGCACATAAAAGCACAGGTAAGAAATAAGACAGAAATGACCAGAATAGTTTCAAGGGCATACTGAATCATTTAATACTAAAATTCAGCCATACAATGCATTAAAACAGATCTGCTACATACCAGGAATGTTTTAAGAGAGGTTTTCAAGTTATTATGGATCACAGAGCCTCATGGGTTTATCTAATCAGCAAACCTCTATTAGTGACATATAGCCACCTCCAAATCAGACATCCTCCCTTTTACATTCATTCACTCAGCTAACCTTTATCAAGAAGCATTATGGCAGAGTGCTGTGCTAGGATCTGAGATAGCTACAAAGTTTCTGTTCTCTGAGCTTCTAATCCAGGCAAACACAACATAAACATAGTTAACTGTAATATTCAATATTATATTGTAGGTGTACTAGAGAGCTACACAACAAAGTGTTATGTGAATCAAAGGGCCTTATAAAAGAGAAAGCATTTCAAAATAGGGAAGAAATTCCAAAAGACAAAAGAGAATATTCTAAGCATAGGGAGTAGTGTGCTTAAAGCAAATAGTGTGAGAGAAAGGAGAATGAGTAGGAGGAGGAGTGATGTGGAAAGAAGAGTGGCAGTAGATATGTGGAGAGCATCCAGTGTCAAGCAAAAAAGTCTGACTTTTTTATTTATAAGAATTATTTATTTATAATATTAAAATTTATTTATAAGAAGCCACTAAAGGTCTTTGAGCAGAAATACTGACCAAATCTTTGCAGATGAAAGATTAATCTGACAGTAGATAAGATAAAGGAACGAAGTCAGGAAAATCTGTTTGGAAGTGACTTCAATAAGGGGTAAGAAGAAGCATTTATTAAGTGCCTATTATGTGAAAGGCACTATGCTAAACACTATATAAATATTATTTCTTTTGATCCTCACAACAACTCTGGGAATTGTATATGAAAGGCTGGATTTCTCCTGCGAGGAGCTGGAAGAGCAGACAGTGAGGAAGTAGAAACATTTGGTGAAACTAATTTTTTTCCCAAAAAGCTTAGCAATGAGAGTAAAGATATGGGAAATTAACTAGGTGGGATAGATAATCAAGGAAAGGCCTTTTTTTTTTTTGGTTAAGGTTCTAAGTATGTTATGAATCAAGAAGATTTGGGGAGTGGAAGAAAAAAACTGATTTAAGGTAGGGAATAAACATGTGGAAATAATCAAGAATGAGTCAATCTTTAGTATTAAAGAGACTGAGTACTCTTTAAAGGAAGAATAATATTAAGATAAAAAGCTTTCTTTTTTTTCTCTTGTTTTTTCTTTCCTTCTTTATACTTAATTTAATATCTATTTCCTACACAAATATATACAAGGGACTGGAATGAGGGCAGGAAAGGGGAGCAAAATACAAAGACAAATGAGATCTCTAACGTTAAGGAGTTTATAATCTAGTTGAGAAAGTAAGATAGATATAAACTATTAATTTTCCATATGGTTAGTATTCTGTGATCCTTTTTAAAAAAAACTATTGATATTATCCATGTTAATTTGTGTCTAGATCTTAACAATGCTTGCTAAAAAGCCTTTAAATGATTTATTTTTTTTTAAAAACAATACCAGATAGTTTTGATAACTACTGCTATGTAATATGGGATCATTTTTATTTTTCTTTTGAATTTTAAAATCATTGTCCTTCCAAGTGAGCAGCTATTGGTAGTTTGGTATACCACAAATTAAATCTAGGTAGTAGCATCCTTTTTATTAAAATGTATATAACCAGGTCGTTAACATTCAATTTTTCTCCAATTATTTAGACCTTTTTTGTACTTGTATATATGTGTGTATGTAGATGTTTACATATGTAAACCTGTATATGTTTTGGTAAATTAACAACTTATTTCATCGATTTCAATTATAATAGTTTGTTTTTCTAATACTTCCTCCTAGTTTTTGTTAGTAATGTGTAAAATGCTGATTTTGTTTATTTTGTATTTTACTTCTTTACTGTAAAAGTTCCACATTTGTTTCCTTACTATTTCTCTGATATTTATTGCATAAATACATTATCAGTAATCTCTACTTAGAATACTATTTCTTCCTGAAGAACGTGAATTAGTTTGTAGAATTTTGCCTGCCTCCCCTTCCAAACCAATCAGACATGTGTATACACACACACACACACACACACACACACACAAAATACCAGGCATACGCAAGATTAGATTCACATAGCTTTTCACAACTTCTAATTACCTACTATGTTCTATTTTTATTAAAGAATATTGTAAGTATAGGGAACTATATTCTTAAGGCAAATAGCGATGTGAAAGAAAGCCGGATGAGTAGAAAAAGGAGTGATATGGCATCTTTTCTAACTTTCCTAATTCTGTCAAGGTTACCACCATTTGTCCAGTCAATCATTTTTGCAATCTCAGTATCTTCTGTCACTTTTCATTTGCTTTATTCTTCCTTCTCCTATTCAATTACCAAAGTCTTAATTCAGCCTTCACAGCATCTCTCCCCTCTGTCCTTTTTCCTCCATTCATATGGCCACCATCCCGGTTCAGATCCTTATCTATACTAGTCTAAGGGCCTCCTAAGTGGCTTCTAGTCTTCCAAACTCTTCCTCTTTACCCTTGCAAGCTGGCAAAATGATATTCCTAAAGTCTAAGTCTGACCATGTCACACCACCTGCTTTAAGAAGTACCAGTGGCTCCCTACTGCCTCTAGGATCAAATACAAAGTCCTCTGACATTTAGTTTTTCACAATCTGGCTCTACTCCATCGCACTCTCCAGAGATATTAACATATTATTTCCCTTCACATATTCTATAATTCAGTCCAATTGATCTTCTTCCTATCCCTCATATAAGACATTAATTCTTTTGCTCTACTTAAACAGATATGGAAAACATACTCCTCTCTTCTGTGTCTTTTCCCTAGCTTCCTCCTTAATCCAAGCAACAAATTCTCCATGAGAATTCCTTATCTGAAATTACTTTGTAACTACTTAAGATGTGTTCTACATTTGTTTATATGTATGTATATTGTTCCCCTCATAAAATAGAAGCTCCTCTAGGACTGGGGCTTTTTCAATTTGCCTTTTTATCCCCAGAGCTTAGCATAGTGCTTGTAACTGGTAGTTAAAAAAACACAAATAAAAACAATGTTTAGGGAGATTCGGGGGGCGGAGCCAAGATGACAGAGTGAAAAGGTGACTTTCTGCCTCTCCTCCGATCTTCTCTCAAATCAACAATAAAATAAGCCTCTGAACTGATCTTCAAGTCAACGAACTCAGAAATATTTGGACACTGCTCTCTGGATAACTTCATATCAGGTTAGTCGGACTCGGACAGAGAGATAAATAGACGACAACTGTGCAGGCCGGAAGTGAGGGTGGGACTCAGCTCGGCTCATCCTGGAAGAAATTCCAAACTCCAAACTCCAAATTCCAAACTCCAAACTCCAAATTCCAAACACCTGGAGTTTATCTGAGGCACTCGGGACACTCTGCCCTGATTGGGGACAGGTGTTCTGGCAGACTTGCCTTGTTTAAGGAGTAATTCGGACTTAGTCCTAGCCCCCACCAGCCCAGCACCTTAAGTCAACTCGCCGAAGTGCCCCAGGGCAAATCGTCTTCAGCCGAGGTTTTTTTTTTTTTCCCCCCTACCTTAAAGAGATATCCACTCTGTCTAAAAAAAAAATGATGAAGAAACAAAAGAGAGCTCTCACCATAGACAGCTTTTATCAAGGCAAAGAAACGACCTCAGATATAGAGGTTTCTTTAGACAAAAATCCAGAAAAATACAGCAACGACCACCACTGGTCCCCGTTTCAAAAGGCCTTTCTGGACGATTGCATAAAGAACCTCAAAAGAGAGCTGGAGGATAAATGGGAAAATAAATTGAAATCAGTGCAAGAAGGATACAGTATCTTGCAAGAAGGATATGATGCTCTGCAAAAGAGATATGAAAAAGACACCAATTTATTAAAAAATAAAATTAGTGAAGTGGAAAAAGAGTGCAGTGAACAAATTGGCCAGTTACAAAAGGAACTTAAAAAGGTAACTGAAGAAAACAACACTTTAAAAATAAGAATTGAACAAATGCAAGTGAATGACTCACTAAGACTTGAAGAATCAGTCAAACAAAAACAAAAAAATGAAAAATTAGAAGAAAATATGAAATATCTCCTAGGAAAAACAACTGACTTAGAAAATAGATCTAGGAGAGACAATCTAAGGATTATTGGACTTCCTGAAAGCCATGATCAAAAAAAGAATCTAAACACTATCTTCCAGGAAATCCTGAAAGAAAACTGCCCTGAGATTGTAGAATCAAAGGGCAAAATCACCATTGCAAGAATTCACCGATCACCTCCTGAAAGAGACCCCAAAATTAAAACCCCAAGGAATATTGTGGCTAAATTTCAGGACTATAGCACCAAGGAACAGATTCTGCTAGCAGCTAGAAAGAAACAATTCAAATACCGAGGATCAATAATTAGAATCTGTCAGGATCTGTCAGCTTCCACACTGAAGGATCGAAGGGCCTGGAACCAGATATTCTGAAGGGCAAAGGAACTTGGATTACAGCCAAGAATAACCTATCCAGCTGGAATGAGCATTATCCTCCAGGGAAGAAGATGGTCATTCAATGATATAGGTGAATTTCACCTATTTCTAATGAAAAGACCGGATCTGAACAAAAAATTCGACACCCAAACACAGAACTCAAGAGATGCATAAAAAGGTAAAAAGGAAAAGACTCTTGTGAACTTTATTTTTACTAGGGGGATACTCAAAGTTTGGGGGTATAATTAACTAAATATTACTTTGATAATATGAAAAAGAGAACTAGAGGGGAAAAGGTTGTCATACTGGGGAAAAGAGGGAAAAAGTGGTAAAATAAGATCTAAAAAAAAAAGGAGGTAAAAACAAGGTAAAATCACTTGAAGAGGCAAAGAAAACCTAATATAATTGAGAGAAAGAGGGGAGGGAGACGAGCACTGTGTAAATCTTACTCTCATCAGGTTGGGCTCTAAAAGTGTATACCAGACATTTGATTTCACATAGAAACTTGTCTGTTGCTAGAGGGAAGTGGGAGGGAAAGGAGGAAAAGTAAGGGACAAACTAA